>PVJS01054315.1:0-13001 GCA_004027185.1 Glis glis
AAACCCCAGAACCGAAAAAAAAAAAAAAAAAAAAAAAAAGAAAGAAAGAAAAAAGGGTGGGAATGAGTTGGCCTTTGGGTCAGTTTGCCTCCGAGTTGTCATGAATACGGTCACAATTTGGTTTATACAATCGAAGCAGTCAAAAAGAGATTCTACAGCCCTTCCTGCCTGTCTATCCTGCCCTCTGCCTCTCCCAGCAAGGCCCAGCTGGATCTGGGGTGGACACCTGATCTAAAGCCAGCCAGCCCATTGGCTAGCCAGGGACCAATTAGATTGTCTCATGAGGATAACTGGTGAGTGATGGGCAAGGGAGGCTAGGCCACAGGAGAAGGGAGTAGGTACTAAGAGGCCAGGAGATGGAGAGAGAGACAGGCAGGCAGCCTGGCAGCCTGACCTGAGTCACAGAGAAAAGGGAGGGCCTGAGGAAAGGAGGGACGGCTTGGCTCCTAGAGCTGTCTGAGGCTCCAGCTCCCTGGACTGCCTGCCCTTGGGGGCCATGGATTTCCCACAGCCATTCAGTAAGCCTCTGGAGGCTGGAGCTGGCCAAGGGGGCTCTGTTCTGGCAAGCACTGGTGCTTTATCTAGAAGCCCACCCCAGCCCCTGCATATTAGCTGCCCATCAGAAAAAACATAACCGCACAGCCCGTCCCTTTGGCTACGAGTGAAACACCACCAAAACAGCCTGATGCTGGGCTGAGGCGCTCCCTGGGCTCTACCTGGATGTCCCTTCTTTAAGCTCAGCAGCAAAACCTGCTCCAACAGAAGCAGCTGGCAAGGACCCTCGGCCAGGCACACATCCCCTCCGGCTGTCCCCCAGCCAGGGTGGTCCAGGGACGGGACACCCATATGCATCCTTTTGCTGGTGGGGACCTGGAAGTCATCGGCAGGAGTCTTAATATGGCTCCTTTACATCAGAATCTGCGACTTCTGATTTGAGCTCAGAAATGATCTATCGTGGTGGTTCCCAAAGTGTAGTCTGCAGAGGGCATCACCTGGGCACTTGGGAAATACAGAACCTGGGGTCCCACCCAGTCACAGAGTCAGACCCTCCGAGGGCGGGGCTGGGCATTGTGTTTGAACAAGGCCTTCAGGAGAGGAAAGCTCTAGTTTGAGAACCCTGGTGGAGTTCAACCTCATCTCTCTTTTTTTTTTTTTGCAGTACTGGGGATTAAACTCAGGGGCATTCTACCTCCAAGCTACACTCTCAGTCCTATTTTATTTATTTATTTTCTTTTGAAACAGAGTCTCACTAAATTGCTGAGGGTCTTGCTAGGTTGCTGAGGCTGGCCTCAAACCTGTGATCCTTTTGTCTCAGCCTCCCAAATACTGGGATTACAGGCACACACCACCATGCCCGGGCTTTAGCCTCCCCATTTTACAGACAAGGAAACTGAGGCAAGGAAGTGGCTGCCAGAGGCCAGTTAGGGACAGAAGCAGAGGGTGAAGGGGAACCGAACTCACTGTCCCTAATGCCATCTGACAGCTCCAGGAGTCCTCGTCCCTTGTCACCTCCCAGGTGCTCCTGCCACTCAAAGGTGGCCTCGCGAGCCCCGCGGTCTCTGTGAGGTTTGGGGAAGGGATGGGGGCAGGTCTGGGGTGCCTAATTAATTGACCCGAGCAGCTCCAACCCTTCAGCTCAGAAGGGGTGGAACTGACCGGAGAGGGAAGGGGACCCAGATCCACATGTGCCTGTGTCACTGAGGGGTACGGCTCGCAACCGCCTCTGAGCCGGGCGGGGAGCCCAGAGTCTGCCCCCTGCTCCCTGGGCTGCTGACTCGCTATAGCTCTTGAGCGAACGCCTCTGCCTTTCCGAGCCTCCATTCTCCAACCTATATATTCTGCGACTCCACCAGCTACTTCCAGTCCCAACTACCTGGATTCCCAGGGGAACTAAAGGCCCAAGGGATACCTTTAGGGCTACCGTCCATCAAGAAGGAACAGGGGAGATCAGCTCCCATGTTCTCAGGTCCGGGCCCGCAGCCTCACTGGCCTCAGTCCACTCTGTCTCCCACCTCCTGCCACCAACACCAGGTTCCTCTGGGCTCCTGGCGCAGAGCCATGCCCACCTCTGACTCTATGACTGATCTCTCGTGGCCTGCCTCTCCCCACTCTTCCAGGGTGTGACTTTAGACCCTCCCCGGCTCTCCCCTTGCAATCCCCGCCCCCTCCCAGGGGGGCCAGGTTGCTGCCTGGACTTCAGGCCATTTGCCACGGCAAGGGCTGGGTCTGGGGTAAGGAGCCAGCCCAGGCGGGGCCCTGACTTACCTCCAGGTCTCCCTTGGTGATGGACTCCTCCTCCACTCGGAACTGCAGGTCCTCTACCTTCCTGTAGGGGGCAGAGAGGGGAGAGGGGGCTGACCAGGCAGACAAAGGAAAGGTGGCCAGATGGCCCAGAGGGCATGTCCCAGCATAGCAGGGACCTACCCAGTCCTTCCGTAAGCTTCCAGACCTCTTGACTCCCTACCCTGCACTCTGAGCAGGGCCCTCCTTCCCTGGAGTGGCTGTGGGGGATGAAGGACAGTGGCGTGTGAATGGAAGCAGGGCCGTGTTAGTGCAGGGAGCGGATGCTGCACATGAACTGATCCGTGAGGAGGGAGGGGAGGACCATGGGCTTCTGACCCACCGACCCTGCTCTCATCCACAGGCCTCAGAATCAGGGGTCTAGGTCCATTCCCTGGGCTACTCCTGGACTTGCAGGCTCCTGCTGCAGTAGTTGGGGACTTGCCCTCAGGGAGACACGCTTCCACCCATGTGCCAAGAGAGGACAGGGAAGAGACCAGGCCCACCGCACACTCCAGGTTACAAAGCTGAGCTCCCTGGGGCTTTGTGTGTGTGTGTGTGGGGGGCGGGTACTGGGGATTGAACTCAGGGGCATTTCACCTCCAAGCTACACCCTGGCCCTATTTTTTATTTTTTATTTGGAAATGGTCTCACTAAGTTGCAGAGGGTCTCACTAAGTAGCTGAGGCTGGCCGCGAACCTGCTATCCTCCTGTCTCAGCCTCCCAAGTACTGGGATTACAAGCATGTGCCATGACACCTGGCTTTCCTGGGGCCTTTTGACAGCTCTCATATTACCAATGAGGAAACTGAGGTCCAGAGAGGGTGAGTAGTCTGCCTAAGGTCACACAGCAAGTACTGGGCAATGCTGGTACTTGCACCCACCAGGCCCCCACTGAACACAACTCCCACGATGCCTTAAAGAACTGTTTTCTTGTTTATCGGCATCAGGTGTGTTGCCATGGGAACCAGATGTGTGGGCCCCAAGGACCATCTCAGGCAGATATAAATAAACCTGCATCTCCCGGAGTCAGACAGTAAGAGCAGCCTATGGAGGAAAGCCTCGGCTGAAGGCCCAAAGAACAGACGCAAGTGGGGTGTCGGCGGATGGGGGAGGGGGAGATGCAGAAATCCGTGCATCGTTCAGGAGGTGAGAGGTTCTGAGCCATGGCTAACCTCCACCCGCCCTCAGCTCCGTGTCCCACCAGGTGACCCCAGGACTGAGTCAGGCCAGAGCTCCCACCCCACTCCGTGTCTCTGTCTTTCTGTGGGTTCCCTGGGCTCCACTGCACCCTCCTGTCCCTGAGCTCGGCCAGGAGCTTCCCTGGGAGGGGGGCTCCATCCCTGAGCAGGCTTGGAAACACACCGATGGAACACAATCCCCCTCCCCCAGTCGCTATGGCAGGGCAGGAAACGCTGCATTCCCAGCAGGCCTGCCCCTGCGCTGTCTGTTTTTTCATCTATACCACGGGGGCCTCCTGGGGTAAGAAGATGCTGGTAAAGCTCTTGGCTCAGTGCAGGGCTGACACCCGCATGTGAGGCATCACGAGGGTCCTTTTGCTATTTTCTCAGTTTCCTGACTTGTGAAATGGGAGCGAGGCCCCAGGACAGGAGCTAGGAGCTGCATGTGTGGGACCTGGCTGGGGCGGGGGGCTCCACAGCCAAGAACAGGCTCATGGCAATGGATGAGGACACTGGGCCTTCTCCCCCATGCACGGCTCCCCAGGAGAGCCAGGGCCATCCTCCTCATGATGAGCCACCGGACAAGACAAGAACAGTGAACTTTACAGTGTGCAAATGTGGTGTGCCCCTGTGCCCACCCTGCGTGCTCGACTCCAGTTCCCCTGTGAGTCCTGCCACCCGCTTAGTGATGAGAAGACCAAGGCCCATAGATCGGGTCACTGCCCAGGTGACAGACAGTAAGGGACGGAGGCAGGCCTGGAACCCGCACACTTCCCCATGCTCCCGATCGTGGCTTGGGCATGGTGCTCTGGGGACCTGAGGGGCCACCACGTACCTCCGCTCCTCCTCCAGCTGGTTGGACAGGTCCACCTTCTCTTTGCGCACGCTCTCCACCAGCAGCCGGGCCCGCTGCAGCTTCTCCTCTGCTTCTGCAACATACTGGGCCCCGAGCCAGGGCCACGACAGGGTGAGGGCCAGTCTCCAGGGGTGTGGGGTCAAGGCGGGGGCAGGACAGAGGCAAGGGAGGGGCAAGGAATGGGCCAGGATCCCCAGCCTCCCCAGTTCCTCTGGCAGCCCCAGCTGGCCATGAACGATGGGCCAATGCCTAGCAGAGCTCATGGACAGCAGAGGAGGGACCCTTGGGCCACATGTCCCCGAGAGCTACCACCCTAAATACCTGCTGCTCCCCTCCACCCAGAAGAGCTGCTGTCTAGTGAAGTTCCCTCTCACAGTGCACACATGAACTTTAGGACAGATTTGTGTGTGCGTGTATGTGTGGGGACTGGGGGATGGAACCCAGGGTTTTGTGCACGCTAGGCAAGAGCTCTACTGCTGGGCATGGTGGCGCACACCTGTAATCCCAATACTTGGGAGGTTGAGACAGGAGGATTGCAGGTTCAAGACCAGCCTCAGCAGCTTGGTGAGACCTTTAGTAACCTAGCAAGACCCTGTTTTAAAATAAAAAAATAAAATAGGAATAGGGGTATACTCAGAGGTAGAATACTCCTGGGTTTAATCCTTGGGATGGATGGATGGATGAACTTGGCTTTATTAATCCTGGCACACGAGGAGGGGTGTACCAGCCTCCACTTGTGTACAGGGCTCAAGAGGGGCTCTCACTTAAGAGGTGAGCAGCGGGGGAAAAGAATATTATGTGATCTGAGTAGCAGACCCAAAACTTGGGGTGAGCGGTCCCTTCCCTGAAATCCAACCCACGGATCTGCTTGAAAGCAGATCTGGAATGTAGACGCTGTACACCAGACGTGTCTACTGCAGTGTTATGCCGCAAAAGAGAAAAGCTGGAAAACAACCAGCAGCCGGGGACTGGCCAGCCCGTGAGGACCTGGCTCAGGACGGACGGCCGGCCGCACAGCCATTGAGACAAGGAAGCATTTCCCATGACCTAGAAAATGTTCACACTAAGCCGGGCGTGGCGGCGCATGCCTGTAATCCCAATACTTGGGAGGCTGAGACAGGAGGATATAGGTTCGAGGACAGCTTCAGCAACATAGTGAGACTCTCAGGAACCTAGCGAGACCCTGTTTCAAAACAAAAAATAAGAAGGGCTGGGGGATGTAGCTCAGAGGTAGAATGCCCCTGGGTTTAATCCCAAGTACGGAAGGAAGAAAGGAAGAAAGGAAGGAGGGAGGGAGGGAGGGAGGGAGGGAGGGAAGGAAGGAAGGAAGGAAGGAAGGAAGGAAGGAAGGAAGGAAGGAAGGAAGGGCAGGCTCGCACTGGACTAAGCAGGAGAGAAAGCAGGACACACAGCGTACAGGCAGGTTCTGAAGGCCCGTGCACCTATCCACACACACAGACTCCTGGAAGGAAATTCACCAGGCCACTAGGGGTTGTCTCTGCAAAGGCGGGCATGGGTGCTGCTGAAGTACATCTTGGTATCTCTCTGCACACCAGGTTCTCCCCTCTCAGTGCCATGGCTTTAAGAGACTAGTGGGGTGCTCTGGGTGCACCCCACAGCCCCCTGTTGCCTACCTGCTCATGCTGTGCCTTGAGCAGGGCGATCTCCTTCTCCACCTCGCAGATGTGGCTGGTGGCCTTGGCCACCTCGGCCCGCTCCAGGTCCCGCTCCGCCAGCAACTGCTCAATGTGCTGCTGCTTCTCCTTCAGCGCCTCCTGCAGGGCTGTGGTGCCTGAGATCTTGCGGGCGTAGCGCGAAGAGGTCTCTGTGAGCTACAGAGGGTGCAGGCGAGACTCAGGGATCCGCTGTACTGCAGCTCAGCTCCCCGCCAAACCCTGCCTAACCCAGTGACCCAGCAGGTAGGGGCCCAAGGCCTCGAATCCAAGGGCACAGCTCCTCCTGGGTTGATGCCCTGGACACCCTGGCCTCTGCTGACTTGCCTCAGTGGCAATCAAGATGCTTGTAATGCAGAGAACTCCCCTTCCCAGGAAAGTCAGCTCCTGATAGAGCCCCAGGGGTTCATTGCATGATGGGATCCCTCCTTGGCCAGCTTCTCCCAGACCAGGAGGAATCTTCCTCTCTAGGCTGAGCTAGAGAGCAGGCCCTCTGTCCATAACACTGAGCAGTCTCTTCTCCCCTCATCCAGGGTCCCTGTGCCAGCCCTTCTAAACCTTATATAAGACCTTCCTTAACTCCCAGGGAAGGGCTTAGGCTACCAACAAATCAGTAATATAAAGGTAACAATAAAGCTGGGAGTGGTGGCGCATGCCTGTAATCCCAGTCCTTGGGAAGCTGAGACAGAGGAATCATAGGTTCGAGGCCAGCCTCAGCTACTTAGTGAGACCCTCAGCAACTTAACAGGACCGTGTTTCAAAATAGAATACAAAATAAAAAAGATTGGGGGGGCACTTGGAAGAAGAATGCTCCTGGGTTCAACTTCCAATACCAAACAAAACAAAACAAAACAAAACCATATAACAATAAATGTAAATGTATCAATTTTTCCTATGAAAAAATACTTGTGTTATTTTTTTTGTCTTTTTGTTATTGTTGTTGCTTTCTTTTGGTATTGGGGTTTGGACCCAGGGCCATTCTAACTCCAAGCTATACCCCCAGCCCTTTAAAAAAAATTTTTTAAAAATTTTGAAACAGGGTCTTGCTAGGTTGCTGAAGGTCTCACTAAGTTGCTGAGGCTGGCCTTAAACCTCCTGTCTCAACCTCCCAAGTACTGGGATTACAGGGGGGTGACACCACAGCTGGCTGCTATGGGTTTTCTGTTTTTGCAGTACTGGGGATTGAACCCAGGGCCTCATGCATGCTAGGTAAGTGCTCTAAGACTTAGCTACATCCCCAGCTGAAAAACAGACATGTTCATCTTTCTTCAAAAAACCCAAGCTGAGGGATGTCTGGAATCAGAGCATGCTGAGGGCAGACTGGGACACCTGGGTCCCACCTTCTTTACCTCATTTCACACATCAGAGTATCCCCTCCCCAGCCCATCTTACCAGGCCACTGCGGCTGGGCCGGCCCCCAACAGAGGAGGCGACAGAGCTGACGGAGCTAATGGAGGAGCTGCTGGGGCTGTGGGTCAGCGCCGAGACACCCATGGCCATGCGCTTGGTCTTCTTGGCCTTGGCTGGGCTGGTGGACGGGAAGCCGATGCGGATCACCTTGTGGATGGGTGCGAAGAGGCCGAACTTGGGTGGACACTGGAAGTACCTAGGAAAGCAGGAGAAACCACACTGCCGTCGTGGATCCACAGCCAGCAGCCTCCCTGCTTCCCTGCCTCTCCAAGCCCAGCAGAGAGAGAGGCACCCCAAAGTGGAAACCCTTCAGACCGATGGACAGGACTCTGAGAAAGGGAACAGAGGTGGGTGGAGCCTGAGGGTCTCTGCAGCTGTGAACAGCTTCTGGGATCCTTTTGGGAGGTGTGGAAATAACAATTACTAGGACTCACTCCATGCCAGTCCCTTTCTATGAATGTTCATTTCAATCCTGTTATCTATGTTCATGGCTGAGGAAATTTAGGCTCAGAGAGGTTAAGAAACTTGCTTGCCATCACACAGCTGGTTTGGGGGCAAAGCTGGGATTGGTTTCCCTCTGGGGGCCCCAAGGGCCCCCATGCTGGACTCCCACATATCATTAATGCAGCACCCCCCAGCCACAGCTGCATCCCACTCTCTCATGGTGATACTCGGACCAACCCCAGATCCAAGAGACCCCATCAGCTCTCTGCATAGACAGCAAATGTCTGAAGATCGCTGGGGGTGGGGAGCTGCCCAACCCGCCCCCAGATTCTGAAAGAAGTTGTGAAATGAGATTCACAGGAAGGCAGAACGTTGCCATGGAAACCCTGGACCCTCTTCCATTCTCAAAGCTTCTTTGGTCACTGTAAACTAGACCACAAGGTCTGGTCCCATCCAGCATCTGATTCACCTTGAAACTGGTACCCCACCTCCCCGGCATGCCCTCCTCCAGCCGCTCCCACCAGCGAGCCCCACCTTCCTGAGGCCGGGCCACGCTAGGCTCTTCCCTGGTGGCTCTGTCTGTGCCACAGAGACTGGTGCTACTCAGGGCTGTTGCAGCTGCCTCTGGGCCACGGAGCCCAGTCCAGGGAAAGCCAGCGCTGGCACTCAGGCCGTTATACTATAGGCTACACCTGGCTCCCCACCCCCACCGAGCCCGGACAGCCTCAGCCCTGCTGGAACAGCTTCCTTTTCATGAAAAATGGTGTGAAACTCGAGGCCCCAAGATGCCCACCTGGGGCTGTATGGTGCTGGCCACTACAAGCTGTGTGGGCTTGAACAAGTGACTTAACCTCTCTGATGATTTAATGTGTCACCTGGGGGCTGCCCCAGGAGGCAGGAACCAGAAGATGGAACTCCTTCTCAAGTGCTCCTTTCCCACTCAGCTATGTAGGGCAAGAAGAAGGGAACACAGGGATGGAGCGATTCTCCCAGGGCTTGGCCGTGACTGGCGACCTTGAGCAGTGCTGTCTCTGGCCTGTTCTCTCATCCATCCAATGGACGGCACCCCGGCTCCTATCTTAGAGGGCTGCCACGAGGGGTGGGAAGAGCACCTACATGCTGGCGTCTGGCACGACATGGTCAGCCCCGTCCCCGTCCCCCTCCCTTAACCCCCAGGGAAGCCCACCGTACCTGGTGCCTGCCACCGCCCCATCATTCTTCCCCAGGGGCTCGTCCAGCTCCACGCCACACCACTCGCCCTTGGCAAAGTCTGTCTCCCCCACGTACCGCACCACGCCAGTCTTTGTCCCGCCGACCTGGTGGCACAGAGAGATGCAAGTCGGGGGATGCGCAGCCATGGTGGAGATAGCATGGGCATCCAGGTGCCCTGATGTGTCCCATCCCTCCCTCCCAGTGTGCAGGGGACAGGGGAGCCAGGCAGGGGCCGATGAGGTTGGGGAGACACTCAAGGACAGCCAGGAGGGACACAGCTCCCGTGCCTCCCAGGCCTCTCCCATGTGAGAGCGCAGGCTCAGGAGGGAGACAGAGAGATCTGCATTCAAACTCCGCCACTTAGAAGCTGTGTGAGGTTGAATGAGTGACCTAACCTTTCTGAGCCTCGATGCTTTCATCTGCAAAAAGGACCTTTGTGAGAATTAAGTACTGTACATACAAGTGCCTAGTACACACTAGAGACTCAGGAAATGTTATCCTTAAAAGTAGTTTTAATGGTGGTTGCTGGGGGCTGGCAGGAAGGTGGAAATGGGGAATTAATGTTAAGGAGTTCAGGGTTTCTGTTTTGCAAGATGAAAAAGTTTCCAGAGACCTGCTGCAAAACAACGTGATTGCATTTAATACTACTGACCTGTACACACAGAAATGCTTAAGATGGAAAATGTTATGTTACGTGGTTTTCACCACAATTGAAAAAACCAAGTCAGGCGTGGTGGCACATGCCTCTAAATCCCAATACTTGGGAGACTGAGGATCATAGGTTCGCGGCCAGCCTCAGCAACTTAGTGAGGACCTTAGCAACTTAATGAGACCCTGTTTCAAAATAAAAAATGAGCTGGGCGTGGTGGCGCACGCTTGTAATCCCAGTACTTTGGGAGGCGGAGACCGGAGGATCCGGGTTCGCGGCCAGCCTCAGCTCTCTCTCTCTCTCTCTCTCTCTCCCCCTGTCTCTCTCTCTCTCTACCTAGTGAGGCCCTCCACAATTTCGTGAGACCCGGTTTCAAAATAAAGTATAAAAAAATAGGGCCGGGGGTGTAGCACGGAGGTAGAATGCCCCTGGGTTCAATCCCTGGTACCGCAAAAAAATAAAAAAAAATAAAAAATAAATAAATAAATAAAATGGGGCTAGAACTCAGAGGTACAATTCCCCTGGGTTCAATCCCCAGTACCACAAAAAAACAAACAAACAAAAAACCCACAGGACAGGACTTTTTTTATTATTAAAAATGTAAATATTACTGTAACGAATAGTTTTAAAATTTCAAAATCCAAGTTATATAGATATGTATATTAAAGAGGCAAATACTTGCAAATCCTTCAAAAGCCCAGAAGTCTCTCTATTCTCCTCAGAAACACTTTCAACAGTTTAAGTGGAATCTTATCTCCATATCTCTAAATAGCATGCTTCTATTGCTGCTGCTTTTAAAATTTTTATTATATTTTTAACTGATATATAAAATGGTACATATTTCTCTTGCTACTGTAGCTTTTTTCCTTTTTAACTGACACATAATAATGGTACATTGGCTGGGGGTGGAGCTCAGTGATACAGCGTTTGTCCAGCACTCCTGAGGCCCTGGGTTCCATCGCCAGCACCCCCCATACACACACAAAAGGAGAAAAAGAAAATATATATATATATATACATACAGTGTGATACATGCATTCAATGTATATAATAAGTTGGGGTTAGCATTTCTATTTCTTTGAATATTCATCATTTCTTTGTATTGGTAAGCTTTGAACTTCTTCCTTTATCCCTCCCTTCCTCCCTCTCTTCCCTCCTTCCTTCCCTCCTTCCCTCCCTCCCTCTCTTCCTCCCTCCCTCTCTTCCTCCCTTCCTCCCTCCCTCCCTTCCTTCCTTCCTTCCTTCCTTCCTTCCTTCCTTCCTTCCTTCCTTCCTCTGCGGATTGAACCCAGGGGCATCCTACCTCTGAGCTACACCCCCAGCCCTATTTTACTTTTTATTTTAATCAGGGTCTCACTAAGTTGCAGAGGGCCTCACTAAGTTGCTGGCTTCTTGTAGCTCTTTTTAAAATATATAATGAGGCCAGGATTACTCCCAAGTAATCCCAGTACTTGGGAGGCTAAGACAGGAGGATCACAGGTTCGAGGTCAGCCTTAACAACTTAGCTAGATCCTCAGCAACTTAGTGTTGCGGGCCTTGTTAGTAATCTGCTTTGAGGTCACCTCAGTACGGCTTGGGAGGGGCACAAACTGCCCACCCAAGTGGAGATTTCTCCACGCAGAGGAATCTCCAAGGACCGTGAGACCGATAAGCAAAGACCCTGACATCTTCCTTGTTTACCCTTTCCTTCCCTGAATCATCTGTGACTACCTTGATGTTTTTCCCTGACTCACCCCATGACTGCCTTGCTATCTCCTGTGATCAATTATGTTTTGGTTAAAACTTTCAATAAAAGCTAGATGCTGGTGAAAGGACAGGAGGAGAGATTTCCATCTCTCTCTCCTCCCCGGCCTCCTCAGCTGCCATGTTGACTCCATGGTCATTCATGTGAGAGACTATTTCTAATCAATCAATCAACATGGACACCATCTGCAACAAAATCTACAACAAAATCTACAACTTAGCGAGATTTTTTTTTTGTGGTACTGGGAATTGAACCCAGGGGCATTCTACCTCCAAGCTACACCCCCAGCCCTATTTTTTATTCTTTATTTTGAAACAGGGTCTCACTAAGTTGTGAAGGGCCTCACTAAGTAGCTGAGGCTGGCTGCGAACCTGCGATCCTCCTGTCTCAGCCTCCCAAGTACTGGGATTACAAGCGTGCGCCACCATACCTGGCTGAGATTCTGTTTCAAAATAAAAAGGACTGAGGGTATAGCTCAGAGGTAGAATGCCCCTGGGTTCAATCCCTATTGCCCCCACACACAAATATATATGTGATGAATTACTGCACGCCACAGTCACCCTATTGTGCTGCAGAAACTAGAACTTGCTCCTCCTATCTAACTGTGGTTGGTCCTGTTATCTAATCCCCCTCGCGTCCCTCCCCCACCCCTTCCCATCCTCTAGCGACCACCATTCTAGTCTCTGCTTCTATGACAGCAACTTTTTTTAGCTTCCACATATGAGGGAGAACACGTGTTTTTTGTTTTTCTGGGCCTGGCTTATTTTACTTAACATAATGTCCTCAAGTTCCATCCATTTTGCTGCAAATGACAGGGTTGCATTCTCTTTTATGGCTGAATAATATTTCACTGTGCATATACCATACTTTATCTGTTCATTCATCAACACACACCTTGGTTGATTCCCTTCCTGGGCTATTGTGAATCGTGCTGCAATGAAGATGGCATCGCACCTATCTCTTTGATATGGGGATTTCATGTCCTTTGGATATATACACTACCCTCATTCTTTTATTCTTTTCTTTTAGGTGCTAGGGGTTGAACCCAGGGCTTTACACGTGCTGGGCAAGTGTTCTACCACTAGCCACACTCCAGCCCCACTACCCTCACGTTCTTGAAGAATAGTTTGGATGAATTCCTTCAGAATTTCTTTTTTTTTTTTTTTGGTACCGGGGATTGAACCCAGGAGCATTCTACCTCCGGGCTACACCCCCAGCCCTATTTTTTATTCTTTATTTTGAAACAGGGTCTCACTAAGTTGCGGAGGGCCTAAGTGGCTGAGGCTGGCTGCGAACCTGCGATCCTCCGGTCTCAGTCTCCCAAGTACTGGGATTATAAGTGTGCGCCACCACGCCCGGCTTCCTTCAGAATTTCTTTTTTTTTTTTTTTTTGCGGTACTGGGGATTGAACCCAGGGGCGTTCTACCTCCGCACTACACTCCCAGCCCTATTTTTTTATACTTTATTTTGAAACCGGGTCTCATGAAGTTGCAGAGGGCCTCACTAGGTAGAGAGAGAGAGGGAGAGAAAGAGAGAGAGAGAGAGAGAGAGAG
>PVJS01054316.1:0-13001 GCA_004027185.1 Glis glis
AAAAAAAAAAAAAAAAAAAAAAAAAACTCAAGCCGGGCGTGGTGGCGCACGCATGTAATCCCAGTACTTGGGAGGCTGAGACCGGAGTATCCGGGTTCGCAGCCAGCCTCAGCTACTTAGTGAGGCCCTCCACAACTTCGTGAGACCCGGTTTCAAAATAAAGTATTAAAAATAGGGCCGGGGGTGTGGAGCTCGGAGGTAGAACGCCCCTGGGTTCAATCCCCCGTACCGCAAAAAACAAACAAACAAACAAACAAAAAACAAAAAACTCAAGCCCTGGCCACACCTCAGACCCAGTGAAACCCCAGGGGAAGGAAGGGTTGATTACTTTCATTTTACGCTACTGGGGAGTGAACCCAGGGTCTTACACATTCTAGCAAGCACTCTACTCCTGAGCTACAACCCTAGACCTGTATTACTGCATTTGATTGGTTTAATTGATGTAAAGGCCCTGTGTCTAGGCAGAACATTGCTCCAGAATTGATTTGTTGTTTTGGTACTGGGGATTGAACCCAGGGGCATTTTACCTCTGGGCTGTACCCCCAATCCTTTTTTTTTGTGTGTGGTACTGGGGATTGAACACAGAGGCATTCTACCTCCAAGCTACACCCTCAATCCGATTTTTTATTTCTTATTTTGAAACAGGGTTTCACTAGGTTTCTGAGAGCCTTGCTAAGTTGCAGAGTCTGGCTTTGAAACTGCGATCCTCCTGTCTCAGCCTTTCAAGTACTGGGATTACAAGCGTGTGCCACCATGCCCGGCCCCCCAATCCTTTTATTTTTTTGTTGAAACAGGGTCTCAGTGAGTTGCTGAGGCTGGTCTCGAACCTGTGATCCACCTGTCTCAGCCTTCCAAATACTGGGATTACAGGCATGCACCACCACACCCAGCTCAGAATTGATTTTTTTTTTTTTTGTACTGGGGATTGAACGCAGGGGCATTCTACTTCTGAGTTACGCTCCCAGCCCTTTTTATTTTTTATTTTGAAACAGGGTCTCATTAGGTTGTTGATGGCCTTGCTAAGTTGCTGAGGGTGGCCTCGAACCTGTGATCCTCCTTTCTCAACCTCCCAAGTACTAGAATTATAGGCATGTGCCACCATGCCCACCCATTAGGCAGAGTATTTTTTTATGTTCTCCAGGTGATAACCAAGTGCAGCCAAGATCCAGAGCCACTTAAGTAGAGCTCATGTGACCATATGTCAGGGTGTTAAAATAAATTTAATATGCTATTATTTTTGAACCATGTGTAATTTTATATTTGTATAATGCTTTAGCATTTCCAGAGTGTGATGAACTTTTAGAAATTTAATAAAGATCTAGAGTTGGATGTGATGGTGAGTGCTGATAGTCCCTGCTGCTCCAGAGACTTAGGCAGGAGGATCACTTGAGCCCATGAGTTCAAGGCCAGCCTAGGCATAACAAGACCCTGTCTTTAAAAAAATTTGATAAAGATCTTATAAACTAGTGGGAGACAAAGATATGTACCAAATAATACCAGGAAGTTGGCGGAGCACGTGCAGTGGAGTCCAGGAAAGTGCTGAGTACATCATATGTTGGCAACAACAGCTGAAAGGAAGCCCAGGGTGGTGGAAGGAAGTGGACACAGATGGGGGTGGAGGGTCACAGGATCTGGCGGCACCCACTGTGACTTGGGAAAGCTTTTTTGTGTCCATCTGCAGAACAGGGACAGTACTTCATAGGTTATGGTGGGGAGAGTATCATCAATGGTACTCGCTTGCATGGATGATGGATGTCCTGGTATGCTGGGACAACAAGGTGTCCCAAGTACAGGGGGTAGGGAGAGAGGGAATTGAAGACCACCAACTCAAACCTTAAAAATGTATTATTAAGCCGGGTGTGGTGGCACACACCTGTAATCCCAGTACTTGGGAGGGGGAGACAGGAGGATCACAGGTTCAAAGCCAGCCTCAGCAATTTAGGGAGAGTCTCATTAATCTAGAGAGACTCTTGTTTCCAAACAAACAAACAAACAAACAAACAAACAAACGCTAGGGATGTAGCTCAGAGGTAGAATGCACCTGGGTTCAATCCCTAATACCACACAATACCATCTAATACCCCTAATACCTAGGGTTTGAACTCAGGGGAATTCTATCTCTGAGTTACACCCCCAGCCCTATGTTTTTAAATTTTTATTTGGAAACAGGGTCTCGCTAGGTTGATGAAAGTCTGACTACTTGCTCTCACTCCCAGCTACACACAAAGTATTATTAAAGTTGGGTGTGAGCCAGGCGTGGTGGCACAAGCTTGTAATCCCAGTATTTGGGAGACTGAGACAGGAGGATCACAGGTTTGAAGCCAGCCTTGGCAACTTAGCGAGGCCCTCCGCAACTTAGTGAGAACCTGTTTCCAAATAAGAAATAAAATCGGGCTGGGGGTATAACTTGGAGGTAGAATGCCTCTGGGTTCAATCCCCAGTACCAAAAAAAAAAAAAAAAAAAAAGCCATGTGTGGTTGCACACGCCTGTAACTCCAGTACTTGGGAGGCTGAGACAAGAGGAAGAGGATCATAGGTTCGAGGCCAGTCTCAAAAACTTAGTGAGACCTTGTTTCAAAATAAAAATTAAAAAGGTCTAAGAGTATATAGCCCAGAGGTAGAATGTTCCTGGGTCCAATCCCCAGTACCAAAAAAAAAAAAAAAAAAAAAGTATTTAGAGGGGCATGGTGGCACATGCCTGTAATTCCAGTACTTGGGAGGCTGAGACAGCACGACTGCAGGTTCGAGGCCGGTCTAAGCAGCAAGACCCTGTTTCAAAATAAAAAATAAAAGGGCTGAGGGTGTAGCTCAGTTGTAGAACACTCCTAGGTTCAGTCCCAGTAAAACACCCACACATATAATCTGTTCAAACATTTGAGCCTCTTCTGCGTGGCAGATATTATTCTAGCTGCTGGGAACGTAATTACTGAAGCAGGGTCCAGCAGCATATCCCTCCTAGGTCCCTGGTCACAGCGTCTGTCATCCGTTACTGCAACCTACTTCCTCGGCGTGGCTGGGCATCAGGGTCAGGAGGTGAGATCCTTACTTCGGCAACAACGCCCTCTCTACAGTCATTCTCCTGAGCTTTTGGTTCCAGGAAGAGCAGGACATTTGCAGCTGTTAGACGTCTCCCTCCGGCTTGCACTACAGCAGCCTTGCTCCCTTCTGGGAATAGTCAGGATACCTGCTCCTCACGGGCCAGCTGTCCCGGCTCCAGGTCCCAAAGGCATCCGCAGGAGCTCAGCGCCAGCGGAGGGCCTGCTCGGCCTCCAGGTGGCAGCCTACAGACCTCGCACGCCGGTGAGCGGCTGGGTGGGCTAGTGGATGCCGAATGCCGTGGAGTGGTAGGCGGGTAAGCTAGGGGATGAACGAGTGGGAGAAGGGGGTGAAGAATGAGAGTGCGCAGGTGAGCGCGGCAGGCAAGTGAATGGGGACGAAGTGAGTGAATAAGCGCGTACCGAGCGATCGG
This sequence comes from Glis glis, assembly GCA_004027185.1. NCBI lineage: Eukaryota > Metazoa > Chordata > Mammalia > Rodentia > Gliridae > Glis > Glis glis. Next base: position 3,470 of record PVJS01054316.1, read on the forward strand.
CGACCGACCGGGTGATCGGGGCGAGCGAGCGCGTGGACCCGGCCTCGGCAGGCGGTCGCGGGAGAGTCCTAGCGCGGACCCTGGCTGGAGATCGCCCGCCGCGCCCGGCCACGTGGCTGGGGCTGGCAGGGGCGGGCAGTGGGCGGGGCGCGCCAGCAAAGGGGCGTGGCCCTGCCTCGTTTGGGTGAGACCACGCCCACAGGGGCGGGGAGAAGCGGGGGCGGGGAGCGGGCGGGCCGGCGGCGGGCGCGGGAGGAAGTCACGTGTGCGCGCGGGCTCACATGACTGGCCGCGCTATGGATCCGCTGCCCGCGGCGGCAGTCTCGGCGGCAGCTGAGGTGGAGGCTGACGAGGAGGCGGATCCCCCGGCGGCAGGTACGGCGCTGGCGGCCGCGGCTCCTCGGCGCGTAGCCCGGCCCTCCGCGGCGGTCGTCTGGCCACTCGAGCACTTCCTGGCCGCGTCCCTTCTTGCGCCCCTTCCCGCGCGGGAGAGCGGTGCGCTGCACCCGGGGCCACCTGTCCGGGGCCACACCTGGCCTGCGTGCCGGCGTCCCGGGTTCTTGGGTCTTTCCTGGGTTCAGCCCGTCTCCATCCTGGCCGGGTCCCGGCCCGCGGCGGTGTCCCGGCGGTCAGCCGCTCTGGAGGCGGCGACGCCCGCGGTCCGCAGCCCCGGGGTCAGCGCGTGGCAGGGAGGGGTTCGGCCGCGGGACCCGGGTGTGCTCATCCGAACGTGCAGGCGCGCAGCCGGCGTTGGAGTGTGAAAGAGGGTGGCGGGACGCCTCTCGTTTTAAGTGTCCTTCCTGTGCCCTCCCTTCTGTGGAGACTTGGTAGGTGGCTCCTGGTGAGAGGCACTGTCCTTCTTGGCGGGGCGCGAGGTTGGGGTTTGGCCTGGCCAGGCGTCACTGAGGAGGTGATGGTGGTCCAGATGAGTTCTGGAGGATTGGGCGACGGGTTCGTCCCTAGGGAGCCGGGGCGGGGGGGGGAGTGGCGCCGAAATCGGGGGAGAGAGAGGGCATGATTGCATTTGACTACATCAATTGATGTAAAGACCGCAAGTCTAGGCAGAACGCCCCTCCAGAATTGGTCTTTATTTTCCTCTGGCTTGTATCTGGGTAAGGGGAAGCATGTGACAGCTCCTCTTGGGTAGAACATCGTGTTCAGGAGGTCACATGTTGGAGCCCAGCCTGACCCATTGATACCAGGGCCCTAGGCTGGACCCCTTCCCTGAGTCATTTCCGAACGGGAGGCTGTGACTGGACTGGAATGTCGATTCTCCCTGACTTGTAAAGCAATTCAAAGTGTAACTTGTAAAACTATTCAGGGGAATTGGTGGTGGTGGTGGTGGTGGTGGTTCAGAGATCTCTTTGCAAGTGTAGGGAGTGCTATAAATGTTTCCTACAGGACTCACCTAATGGTTGTCTTTCTGGTGTGATTTGCTGACAGCCTGAGCTCTGGACTCCTCGGAGCTGCCCTTCCCTCCCTTTGACTTTGCCTGGAATTTCCACAGGTAGTTTGTCTTCCTTGGGGGGTGGGTGATTTTATCAGCAATGCTTACTTTATCAGTAGTCATGTTGTACTTTGCAGTGTAGTGCTTCAAATTTACAGAGCATTCTTACAGCTGTTTGAGTCTAAAAGTGGGATTCACAGGCTTCTGGGTCATTTCATCTGGTTGGTATCCTGGCAGGGAGGTGAAGTGGTATAGCAAACCATTTTTACCTTGGGAAGGGTAACCCAGAGGTGAGTGACTCTCCCAGAGTGGGCAGTGTAAGGGAGTATGTCTTGGTGGGGACCTAGGCTGGGTGGACTGGGGTCAGAAAACCTAAAGTGTTTGGGAATAAATTTGGTCCAGAGACAATATGCATATGCCTCACATTTCACAAAGTTGATTTTGACTTCCCAGAGTTGTAGCGTGGCTTACAGGTATACAGTGCAGTTCCTCTCTGTCTTCTGTCTACATAGTCAGAGCCACTGGTAGTACTCACGTGGGCACTGTGAGGTCACTCTCTTTGTAGTGCCTTTGGGATTGCCAGAAAAAAATTTAATGCTCATTGTAGTTTTCATCACTGAGTCTTATTATAATTATCTGAAGCTTAAGCTGTGAATGCTCTGTAGGGCAACTCCCTTCTTTAAAAAATCAACTTGTGTGTGTGTGTGGGGGGGTACTGGGGATTGAACCCAGGGGCATTCTGCTTCTGAGCTATACCTTACCCCTTCCCAGCCCTTTTTATTTTTTATTTTGAAACAGGGTATTGCTAAGTTATTGAGCACTGGCCTTGAACCTCCAATCCTCCTGTCTCGTCTCTCAAGTACTGGGATTACAGGTGTGCGCTACCACGCCCTGCTTAAAAACTTAACTTGCATTTATGCGATACATGGATGAACACATTTTTCCTTCCTTCCTTCCTTCCTTCCTTCCTTCCTTCCTTCCTTCCTTCCTTTATTGAACCCAGGGGCATTCTACCTCTGAGCTCCGCCCCAAGCCCTTTTTTTTTTTGAAATGGGTTTGCTAAGTTGCTAAGGCAGGCCTTGAACCTCTTATCCTTCTGTCTCAGCCTCCCAAATACTGGGATTACAGGCATGTGCCATCACGCCTGGCATGAACACATTTTCTTTAAAAAAAGTTAGAACAGCAGGGTGTGGTGGCGCATGCCTATAATCCCAGTACTTGCAAGGCTGAGATGGGAGGATTGCTTCTTTGAAGCCAGCCTCAGCAATTTAGCGAGACCCTGTTTCCAAATAAAAAATAAAATAGCCGGGCGTGGTGGCACATGCTTGTAATCCCAGTACTTGGGAGGCTAAAACAGGAGGATTGCAGGTTCACCGCCAGCCTCAGCAACTTAGTGAGGCCATCTGCAACTTAGTGAGACCATGTTTCAAAATAAAAAAGAATAAAATCAGGCTAGGGGTGTAGCTCGAAGGTAGAATGCCTCTGGGTTCCATCCCTAGTACCACCAAAAATAAAAAATAAAAATAAATAAATAAATAAAAAGCTGAGGGTGTAGCTCAGAGGTAGATTCTCCTGGGTTCAATTACCAATACCGCAAGAAAAAAAAAAGTACATTATAGATTAAGTAAAATTCCCACCCAATTGTAGTCACCTACTTCACCAGAGAGGTAACCAGTGTTATCAGTTTGGGAAGCATTTTTTTAGTTATATTTTTATTTTTATAGGTAGGTGTGCTCAGAAATATATGCTGCCTGTGCATATACGCCCTGTTTCCCTAAGGTAGTGTATTTGTTTACTATTGCAGCTGTAACATATTACCACATACTTAGTGGCTTAAACAATACAAATCTATAATTTCATGGTTCTGGAGGTCAGTGGTTGAAAATAAGTTTCACTGGGCCAAATCAAGTGTAGGCAAGGTTGCATTCCTTTTGGAGGCTTGAAGGGAGAATCTCCTGGCCTTTCCACCTTCTAGAGGTGCCTGCATTTGTTGCCTATCGGCCCCCTTTTTCTTTTTTTTTGGCGGTACTGGGGATAGAACCCAGGGACATTCTACCTCCGGGCTACACCCCAGCCCTATTTTTTTTATTATTTATTTTGAAACAGGGTCTCACTAAGTTGCGGAGGGCCTCACTAAGTAGCTGAGGCTAGCTGTGAACCCGGATCCTCCTGTCTCAGCTTCCCAAGTACTGGGATTACAAGCGTGCGCCACCACGCCCGGCTTTCGGCCCCCTTTTTCTAGCAACATTGGGCCAAATCTCTCTCCTGATGCCTTCTCTCTGGTTCTCCTTCTTTTGTCTTCTTCCATTTTTAAGGATCCCAGTGATTATATTAGGTTTACCCAGATAATGCAGAATCATCTCCCTATTTTCAGGCCAGCTGATTTGCATTCTCATTTTCACTGCAACCTGAATTCCCCTTCCCCAGGTAAAACGCACAGGTTCTGGGGATTAGGAGGTGGACATTTTTGGGGTCTATTGTCTTGCCTGCCACTAGAAGATATTGTAGGAGTGGAATTGGTGAGTCATAGGGCTTGCACATTTTTTGTTTCATCAAATACTAACAAGTTATCCTCCATGGTGGCTCTTGCCAATTTATACCTGTACCAGCAATGTATTAAAAGGATAATTCCCTGTAACCTCATCAACATTAAATGCCATTTTAATTTTATTTTTATTGGTACTGGGGATGGAACCCAGGGACCTTCTACCTCTGGGCTACACCCTCAGTCCTGTTTTATTTTATTTTTTATTTGGAAACAGGGTCTTGCTGAGAGCCTCACTGAGTTGCTGAGGCCGTCCTTGAACCGATGATCCTCCTGTCTCAGCCTCCCAAGTACTGAGATTACAGGCGTGTGCCACTATGTCCAGCCATTTATATTATTTTATACATTTATTTTGGTAGTGGGGCATTCTACCTCTGAGCTACACCCGCATCCCTTTTTATTTATTTATTTTTGTGGTACTGGGGATTGAACTCAGGGGTGTTCTACCTCTGAGCTACATCTCCTGCCCTATTTATTTTTTATTTTGAATCAGAGTCTCACTAAGTTGCTGAGGGCCTCACTTAGTTGCTGAGGGTGGCCTCAAACCTGCTATCCTCCTGTTTCAGCCTCCCAAGTGCTGGGATTACAGGCGTGTGCTACTATGCCTGTCTATTTTATTTTATTTTATTTTATTTATTTTATTTTATTTTACTTTATTTTATTTATTTTATTATTTTATTTTATTTATTTTATTTTACTTTGCTTTACTTTTTACTTTACTTTACTTTTTACTTTATTTATTTTATTTTATTTTATTTTATTTTTTTATTTTTTTATTTTATGGTACTGGGGATTGAACCCAGGGGCATTCTACCTCTGAGCTATACCCCCCCAGCCCTTTTTTCTACTTTGAAACAGGGTTTCTGTATGTTGCTGAGGCTGGTCTCAAACTTGTAAGCCTCCCATCTCAGCCTCCCAAGTACTGGGATTACAGGTGTGCTCCACCACACCCGGCTATTTTTTATTTTGAAACAGGGTCTTGCTAAGTTGCTGAGGCTGGTCTTGAAACTGTGATTCTCCTGTCTTGACCTCCCCAATACTGGGATTACAGGCGTGCCTATTTTTAAAAACTCCCTTCAGATGTAGAAAAGTTAAGATTTTGTTTTATTTTGCATTTTTTTAATTAGTAGTGAGGTTTAGTTTCTTGTAATATTTCCTTCTTGTATAGCCTCCCTGACTTGACTGTTTATGTCTTTGTTCTTAGGGGGATTTTTTTTTTATTTTTTCTTACTGGTTTGTAGCAGTTCTTTTGTATTTTGGACACTAACCACTGCAGATTTTATGTTGAAATTGTAACTATTACAATAGCAAGATGACTGTAGCACCCTGTTCCTTGACAGTGCAGGATAAGCAAGGCTACATTAAAAAAAAAAAAAAAGAGTCCATGGGACCATTCAGAGGTTATAAAACTCAGTGGCTGTGGCAACAAATGAGCATGGTATGTGTGCTTGATCATATAATCTGATCTTCCGCAAGTGCATAATACACAAATAACAGTATGTGCAAATTACCAATGGGTATCTTAGCTCCGCTTCACATAATTCTCTGGACCTAAATTTAGTCTTGGGAACCAGGGAGAATCACACCTCACTTGTTTTCTGTGGTTCCTTTGATGGCATTCCATACATTCCATTCAGCTGGAAGCTCTGGTGTTCTCTGTGGTCAAGTCCCAGCCCTTCACTGCTGCCCAGCTCCTACCCAGCCAGCCCACTTTATCTTCCTGCTGCACCCAGGCTGACACCCTCTGACTTGCAGTTCCTCTCCCATGTTGCTGTTTTCCTTCTTCTCTGGGTATATACATTTGTCACAAATCATTGAGCTGTCACCCAAGATTTACAATTCATAGTGATTAAATCAATGCAATTGCAGTGATTAAATCATACCTTAAATGATTGTTCTAATTAAGGGAAAAAAGGTAGTACATCCCTTTCCCTCCATTTTACTGTAAACTTTTTTTTTGGGGGTACTGGGGATTGAACCCAGGGGCATTCTACCTCTGAGCTATACCCCTAGCCCTATTTTGTTTTTTATTTGGAAACAGGATCTCCCTAAGTTGCTGAGAGCCTTGCTAAGTTGCTGAAGCTGGTTTCGAACCTGTGATCCTCCTGTCTCAGCCTCCCAAGTACAGATTATAGGTGTGTACCATAAGTTTTTTAAAAGATAGCATCACTATTTAATTTGATTAATGCAAATATTTGTAAAGTTTGAATTGTTGGTCTTTAAACTTTTTTCTTCCTCTCTCTTACACACACACACACACACACACACACACACACACACAGGCACAATTTGCAAGGTAAAAATGTGTCAATTTGAAGAAAGAGGAACTAACTGAATCACTATTATGTAGAACAGATTTTGCCAGAATTTGTGGTTAGCAAGAAAGTGATGTGTTCTGGGTGGGGGAATTCTGTTTTGGTATTATTTTTTTCTTTCCTGAGAAAAATGTAGCAAAAAAGAGATGTTTTGCTCTCCTGTGAGTGGGGTGGTGGAGAGAGACTATAGGGCAGTTGCATTGGTGTGCGGATGGCAGCTTCCCAGGATCTATTGTGTTACTGGAGGGAGCCCAAGACTCTGCCCACAGACCTTGGTGGCTATAGGTAGGGACTCTACCGCAGGAGCGTCATTGCCTTGGAAGTCACGCTTTGCATGTTTTCCTTATGGAATTGTTAAAAACTATAACTGGAGTTAAGGGGGATACTCTTTTCTGAAAAGTGTTTTAGGGCAAATATTGGTATAAAACTGTTATATAGCTGGGTGTGGTGGCACATGCTTGAAATCTCAGTACTTGGGAGGCTGAGACAGGAGGATCAAAGGTTCGAGACCAGCCTCAGCAACTTAGTGAGACCCTGTTTCAAAATAAAAAATAAAATCAGGCTAGGGGTAGCTTGGAGGTAGAAAGCTTCTGAGTTCAATCCCCACTACCAAAGAACCCCCCCCAAAACCCCAAAACTATTATGTAGGGCCCTTCTGGGATTAGCTCTAGGAGAATCGGATCCACGCTTCATGTTTTGTTTTTTTGTGCATGGTACTGGGAATTGAACCAAAGGGCATTCTACCTCTGAACTACACCCTCAGCCCTTTAAATTTTTGTTTTTGTTTTTGTTTTGAAACAGGGTCTTTCTTTTTGCTGAGAGTCTTGCTATGTGGCTGAGGCTGTCCTTGAACCTGTGATCCTCCTGTCTCAGCTTCCCAAGTACTGGGTTCATTCTGTTTTGTATGGATGGCCTATAGAAGGCATTTTGTGGTTTCCATTGTATGGAGTCGGTGTTTGGGGAGGCTTTTAGCTCCCTAAGGGTTTTGGAGTGCATGTGCTAAGCAGATCTAAAGTGAAATGACATGAAGTTTACTGAACTCCAGGAAAGTTCCATAAGAACAAGTTGGGGTTGGGTAATATCTCTGAAGAAGTACGATTACATTATTTTCTGTCCAGCAGTCTACCGAAGCCTAGTTTGTGCTGATAAAGTGTTGTCCTCTAGGAGTCTTATGAATGAGTTGTAATCGGGACCAGTATAATTTTCTTTTTTCTTTTTTTTTTTTTGCCCTGAGCATTGAACACAGGGCCATTCTACCTCCGCGCTACACCCTCAGCCCTTGTTATTTTTTTATTTGGAAACAGGGTCTAAGTTGCTGAGAGTCTCACCATGCTGCTGAGGCTGGTCTGAAACCTGCGATCCTCCTGTTTCAGCTTCCCTAGTACTGGGATTACAGGCGTGCATCACCACACCTGGCAGGCCCAGTATAATTTTATTGCAGAATATGAATTGGTGCTTTGAGAAAATGTTCTTATATAAGTGATATAACCACAAGTAGAAGTATTTTGTAAAGACGACTCGCCTATCATCCTCCCACTTTTACACAGCTACCGAGTCTCAGCGCATTTCCTTTTTTTTCCTGTGTGAGTGCTTGTTGGGTAGTTCTGATTACCGTGTCCCGGATATATGTTTTTACAGTCTGTTCCTTCCAGTTGATATTTTTCTGCACTGCTAAGTAGTTTTTGAAATTTTCTATTGAATGCAGAATCATGCAGCAAGGAATGTAATATTTGTATTTGTAATGTGCTAGTGTTATAAAATTTGAGTTAAAGATGCTCTTACATTTTCCAGAAATGATTTTCAATATAAAAAATTGTCCTCATTCTTGATCATTTATTTATTTATTTTTTGGTGGTACTGGGGATTGAACCCAGGGGCATTCTACCTCTGAGCTATATTCCCAGCCCTTTTTATTTTTAAAACAGGGTCTCATAGGTTGCTGAGAGTCTCACTACTTGGTGAGGCTGTCCTTGAACCTGCGATCCTCCTGTCTCAGCCTCCTAAGTACTGGGATTACAAGCATGTGCCAACATGCCCGGCTTATTTTATTTTTTAATTAATTAATTAATTTTTTTTTGTAGTACTGGGGATTGAACCCAGGGGCATTCTACCTCCGAGCCACACCCCCAGCCCTGTTTTTTATTCTTTTCTTTTTTTTTTAAACAGGGTCTCACTAAGTTGCCGAGGGCCTCACTAAGTAGCTGAGGCTGGCTGCAAACCTGTGTTCCTCCTGTCTCAGCTTCCCAAGTACTGGGATTACAAGTGTGCGCCACCATGCCTGGCTTATGTTTTAATTTTGAAACAGGGTTTCTCTAAGTTGCTGAGAACCTCACTGCATTGCTGAGGCTGGCCTCAAACCTGTGATCTTTCTGTCTCAGCCTCCCAAGGATTATAGGTGTGCACCACCATGCCTGGTCAGAAGGAGATTTTATTATTTTTAATTTTTAGCACTGGGGATTGAACCCAGGGGCGTTCTACCTCTGAGCTACACACCCAATTCTATTTTTTTATATTTTAGTTTTGAAACAGGGTCTCACTAAGTTGCTGAGGCTGTCCTTGAACCTGTGATCCTTCTGTCTCATCCTTCTGAGTACTGGAATTATAGGCATGCGCCACCATGCCTGGCCAGAAGGAGATTTAAATTCACATTTCAGCTTTCTTTCTTTTTTTTTTATTGTGGTACCGGGGATTGAACCCAGAGGCATTCTACCTCCGCGCTATACCCCCGGCCCTATTTTTTATACTTTATTTTGAAACCGGGTCTCACGAAGTTGCGGAGGGCCTCACTAAGTAGAGAGAGAGAGAGAGAGAGAGCGAGAGCGAGCGAGCGAGCTGAGGCTGGCCGCGAACCCGGATCCTCCGGTCTCCGCCTCCCAAAGTACTGGGATTACAAGTGTGCGCCACCACGCCCGGCACTCCACATTTCAGCTTTCTAGAATCTGAGGAAGCCCATAGTGTGTAGCTCCTGATCTCAGGGTGATACATGCACTACCTGCTCCTTAGGACAGATGGGTAGGCTTGAGTCCTTTTTTTGGGGGGGGTACTGTGGGCTAAACTCATACTCATTCTACCTCTGAGCTACATCCTAGCCCTTTTTGTTGTTGTTATTTTTTATTTTGAAGCAGGTTCTTATTAAGTTACTGAGTGTCTTGCTAAGTTGCTGAGGGTGGCCTCAAACCTGCAATCCTCCCATCATTTTTTTTTTTTTTTTTTGTGGTACTGGGG
>PVJS01054317.1:0-13001 GCA_004027185.1 Glis glis
TTATTTTGAAACCGGGTCTCACGAAGTTGCAGAGGGCCTCACTAAGTAGAGAGAGAGAGAGAGAGAGAGAGAGAGAGAGAGCTGAGGCTGGCCGCGAACCTGGATCCTCCGGACTCCGCCTCCCAAAGTACTGGGATTACAAGCATGCGCCACCACACCCGGCTTTCAACTAGAGTTTTATAAACCCTACACTAGATCTAACATAGGCATGTGTGTTTTGAAACTTCTCTGATGTACATCCTTGGTTAAGAAATCTGCATCAGAAAAACTAAATATTAATCCTGAGAGACATGTACTTATAAATTTTTTTGTGAAACAGTTTATCCATACTTTCCCTAAATTGGCCCTTTTGAAATCTGCATTTTCAGTTGGGTGTGGTGGCACACACCTGTAATCCCAGTACTTGGGAGTCTGAGACAGGAGGATCACAGGTTCGAGACTAGCCTCAGCAACTTAGCAAGACCCTGTTTCAAAATAAAAAATAAAATCGGGCAGAGGATGTAGCTCGGAGGTAGAATGCCCCTGAGTTCAATCCCAGTACCCCCCCCACACACACACACAAATCTGCATTTTCCTTTATTTCTTTAAAGTAGGCTACACCCATAACTTTGACAAAGAAAGGATTATTATACTTGTCTCTTTTTACAGTGTCTATTTTTTTTTTCTCTCTTTCAGGTGAAAATGAGTTCTTCAGTAAGAAGGAAGGGCAAGCCAGGCAAAGGAGGTGGAAAAGGATCTGCTAGAGGAGGAAGAGGAAGCAGGAGTCACGCTAATAAATCTCATGGGGGTGGCGGCGGCGGTGGCGGCGGTGGCGGCGGCGGTGGCAGCGGTGGCAACAGAAAGGCCTCCAGTAGGATTTGGGATGATGGAGATGACTTTTGTATCTCCAATGAATCAAGGCGCTCGTCCAGGTCATTATGCTCTTTGAATGTTCATATGTGGAAACAGTATCAGTCCCTAATGTGCAGGAGGACAGATGACTGAGAGGGGAAAGGCAGTCTCCCTCTTAGTAACCTTTTCTAAAGGCATGATGGTAAATCACAGCTTGTTTTAATTTTCTTCTTTTTTATACTTTTATTTGGTGCATTGTAATTATACATCATATTGGGGTAAAGTAGTAGAAACATACATGCACGCGACTTTGGGAGCACTTCCCTTTGGCTCCCATCCCCCTGCTTGTTTTTATTTTTAGTTTGGGGGATAGTGTGTGTGTAAATCAAAATCTAAAGTCAATTTTACTCCCACATGATACTGTGAATTGAGTGTAATACTGCTGTTGAACCCAGTGTACTAGGAAGGTAAATCCTGGAAAAGATAAAAGTGATGAAAATTATTTTAAGTATTCCGTGGGCATCATAGGTTGATATAAAAATGAAACAGCCCAAAATGCAACCTGACTGTACCCTGTCTTTCTAGTTGATGAGTTATATATTTTCCAGCCTGATTAGCCATGACCTGGAAATGTTTCATGTGGTAACCAGTAACAGATGTCATATCCAGTCTTATCTCATATTCTCTTTTTTTTTTTGGCACTGTAGATTGAACCCAGGGCCTGGCATATGGTAGGCAAAACGTCTGTCACTAAGCTACATGCTCAGCCCTTTTTATTTTGAGACAAGGTCTTGCTAAATTGCCCAGGTTAACCTTGCACTTGTGATCCTCCTGAGTAGCTAGGATTATAGTTGTATGCTACTATAGCTGGCTCATAGTCAACTACACCCCCAGCCCTATTTATTTTGAAACAGGGTCTCACTAAGTTGTGGAGGGCCTCACTAAGTAGCTAAGGCTGGCCACGAACCTGGGATCCTCCTGTCTCAGCCTCCCAAGTACTGGGATTACAAGCGTGTGCCACCACACCTGGCTTCATAGTCAACTTTTAACCAATGATTAGACTATGGTAATTCTGGTAATTCTAATAAGTATTTAATGAAAGTAAAGATTTTACTAGTGTATTTTATGTAGTGTAAATAGAAAATTTTTATTGTAAGCCGGGCGTGGTGGCGCACGCTTGTAATCCCAGTACTTTGGGAGGCAGAGACCGGAGGATCCGGGTTCGTGGCCAGCCTCAGATCTCTCGCTCTCTCTCTCCCTGTCTCTCTCTCTCTTTCTCCTTGGTGAGGCCCACCGCAACTTTGTGAGACCCGGTTTCAAAATAAAGTATAAAAAATAGGGCCGGGGGCGTAGCACGGAGGTAGAACGCCCCTGCGTTCAATCCCCGGTACCGCCAAAAAAAAAAAAAAGAAAATTTTTATTGTCTTTCAAAGTACACTGTAAGTTGTTTATGAGGTTTTTAGAGATGGAGAGATTTCTTTAAAGTTATATGTATATAAACACATATACATATTCACGTGAAAAAGTCTCACCTAAATATTAGTTAGAAAGTAATATAAATGAGTGCTCAAGTTTAGCTACATCATACATGCTTTTAACTTACATGAGTTCAACTATGTGTACTAAGAAAAAAATAAAAAGAGAAATAGCATTAGCATTTAAGTAGTTTCAACTTACCACTGAATCCGGACTGAATCTGGACTCTGCAGTAAGCAAGATAGGGAGAGAAGAAAATGTCATTCCCTCAGTCAGACTCAATTTCCAAGTGCTTCAGGAAGTTTAAGCCTCTTGCTGCACTGAGTATGTGATTGTAGGGTTTAAATATATGTTCTTCAGCCAGGCATGATAGTGCAAACCTGTAATCCCACTACTTGGGAGGCTGAGACAGGAGGACCACAGGTTCAAGGCTAGCCTCAGCAACTTAGAAAGACCCTCAGCAACTTCATATGACCCTGTGTCAAAATAAAAAATAAAACAGGGCTGGGGGTGTGGCTCAGAGGTCAGAGGTAGAATGCCCCTGGGTTCAATCCCCAGTACCACTAACAAACAAACAATAAAATGTGTGTGTGTGTGTATGTGTGTGTGTGTGTGTGTGTGTGTGTGTGTGTGTGTATTTGTATATGTCCTTCAGACTTGGTCCCTAAAATAACCAAATACTTCATCTGGTATTCAACTAGAGAATCAATGTTTTTCCATTCTCAAATAAAAATAATAAAAATCATCACTATATGTCTCATATTATGTATATGTCTCAAACTTGATACCATTTCATTTTAAGGAATTTTATTTCCTTTCTCTTTCTCTTTTTTTTTTTTTTTGGGTAGCGAGGATTGAACCCAGGAGCATTCTACCTTCAAGTTACACCCCCAGCCCTTTGCCTTAAATGTTCATTCATTCAGCAAATGTTTGCTGAGTGCCTGTTATGTGCCAGGCACTGTTTTTAAAGAATTACAGAAATGAGTAAAATATTGTAGTTATCTTCATAATTACATTTGAAGTTGAAAGAGCATAAATATATATGTACACAGCAGCTAGTAAGTGCTGTGGAAAAAAAATAAAGAAGGGTAAAATATATATAAAATACCAGAATAGGGCTGCTATCAGATGTAAAAGGCCTCTCTGAAAGGATGTCGTTTGAGCAAGGACAAGAAGGAAGTGCAGGAGTACGCCATGAAGCTGTCTGAGGGAACCGCGAGTGCAAAGTCCTTCAGGCGTTGATAGGCTTGGGAGGCTTAGGAAAGGCGAGGAAGCCTTGTGGTTAGTGTGAGTGGGCAAGAAGCAGAGTGGTGGTTCAGCTAGATCAGAGGCTCGACTACACAGGATGTTGTGGGCCATTATGACGACTTTGGCTTTTGCTTTGAATAAGGTAAAAGCCATTGGAGGGTTTGGGTCAAGATTGTCGGTCACTTTGGCCACAGTTGCTACTATTCGATATATCCTTTATGTAAATAAGAAAATAGTGCCCCTTCCTTGGGGCAGTTATAGTTGCACACCAGGACGCATGGCTTGGCAAGCAGAGCATGGATTGGGTTTTAGCTCTCGCTGGCCCCTCCCTTCTCCCTCTTCTCCCATCCCAGACAGGAAACTTTGTGCAATGTATAATCTGTTCAGCCACCCTCAATAGTCCTGACTCATGAGCAATAGCTATGTGGAGATATGTGGTCAAGGGAGGATTTTGGTTAGTTTGATTTTTTAAGATGGTAGACATTATACAGCATGTCTATATGCTGATGGGAATGATCCAAAGGAAAGAAAAGAACTGATGATGTAGAAAAGAGGATGAGTGCTGGGATGATTCCCAGATTGGAGATAAACCGGGCGTGGTGGCACAGGTTTGTAATCCCAGTACTTGGGAGGCTGAGACAGAGGATCCGGGTTCGCAGCCAGCCTTAGCTACTTAGTGAGGCCCTCCGCAACTTAGTGAGACCCTGTTTCAAAATAAAGTGTAAAAAATAGGGCAGGGGGTGTAGCCCGGAGGTAGAATGCCCCTGGGTTCAATCCCCGGTACCGCCAAAAAAAAAAAAGAGAGAGAGAGATTGGAGATAGAGTATCCAAATAAAGGGATGTACTTTATGATCATCCTTTAGCCAGGTGTGGTGGCGCAAGCCTGTAATCCCAGTGCTTGGGAGGCCGAGACAGAAGGATCACAGGTTCACAGCCAGCCTCAGCTACTTAGTGAGGCCCTCTGCAATTTAGACCCTGTTTCAAAATAAAAATGTTTTAAAAAAATGGGGCGGGGAGGGGTGTAGCTCAGTGGTGGAATGCCCCTGGGTTTAATCCCAAGTACCACACACACAAAAAAAGGTCATCCTTTAGTGACAGGAAAGAAGGCAAAATTGAGGGTATACTAATTGTAAGAATTTCTACAAAACAGCTGACCTGAGCTATTCAAAAAAGTCAGGAATAAGCAAAAGAACCGTTCTAAATTAAAGGAGTTTGAAAAAAATGATAATTAAAATTTTTTGAGGTACTGGGGATTGAACCCAGGGGCATTCTACCTCCGCACTACACTCCCGGCCCTATTTTTTTTACTTTATTTTGAAAACGGGTCTCACGAGGTTGTGGAGGGCCTCACTAAGTAGAGAGAGAGAGAGAGCTGAGGCTGGCCGTGAACCCGGATCCTCCGGTCTCCACCTCCCAAAGTACTGGGATTACAAGCGTGCACCACCACGCCCGGCGATAATTAAATTTTTTGATTGCTTACTCAATGAAAAAGTCTATAAAGGACATGATGGAGGCAGTTAGGAAAGTTGAATATGGGCTATATATTAGATAATATTACTGTATTTGGAAGTGATAATGGTATTATGTTTATGGAAGTGTATATTTGGGTTCTTAAGAAATAATACATGCTGAAGTACTTAAGGGTGAATATGATGTCTGCAGCTAACATTCAGATGGTTCATCACCAGTATGTATATACATACATATAGTTAGAAGAAGACATATATGTATGCATAGAGAGGAAGAGAAGTGCATGCGTGTCTGAGCACATATGTATGTATGACAAGTGGCGATTGGTGAGTCCGGGCTAAAGGTACTCTTTTCTGTATGTTTAAAGTTTTTTAAAAATCAGGTGTGGTGGCACACGCCTGTAATCCTAGTACTTGGAAAACTGAGACAGGAGGATTACAGGTTCAGGGTCAAACTTAGCAACTTAGCAAGACCCTATTTTAAAATAAAAAAATAGCTGGGCGTGGTGGTGCATGCTTGTAATCCCAGTACTTGGGAGGCGGAAACCGGAGGATCCCGTTTTGCGGCCAGCTACTTAGTGAGGCCCTCTGCAACTTAGTGAGACCCGGTTTCAAAATAAAGAATAAAAAATAGGGCCGGGGGTGTAGCCCAAAGGTAGAATGCTCCTGGGCTCAATCCCCGGTACCGCAAAAAATAAAATAAAATAAAATAAAATAAAATAAAATAAAATAAAATAGGGCTGGGGGTGTAGCTCAGAGGTATAGTGCCCCTGGATTCAATCCCCAGTACCGCAAAAAATAAATAAATAAATAAATATTAGAGTTTCTTAAAAAATCTAAGTTCCAACAATCAAAGATTGGTGAAATAAATTCAATAATCTGCATCTATATGTAACCATTTAAAATTATGTTAGTGTTGGGTGTGGTAGTGATGCCTATAATTCCAGTATTTGGAAGGCTGAGACAGGAGGATTGCAGGTTGGAGACCAACCTCTGCAACTTAGCAAGATTCTCAGGCAACCTAGTGAGACCTGTTTCAAAAACAAAAAATAAAAGAGCCGGGAATGTCTCTTGAAGGTAGAATGCCCCTGGGTTCAATGCCCGGTAGCACAAAAAATAAAATTATATTAGGGGATAGGGGTGTAACTCAGTGGTAGAGCACTTCTCTTACATGTGCCAGACCCTGGGTTCAGTCCCCAGCAGCACAAAAAAATAAGTAAATAAATAATAAAATAAAATTATGTTATAGGAGAATATTTAATTTAGGGAAAAGTGAGTGCTATTCTCATAAGTAAATAAAACAAATTTTAAAGTTACATATACTGTAATTTTTAAAATATATATTTGAAAAAGAATGATAATGACTTGAGGTGGCTTTTGTTTTCTCCTTCATCCTTTACTTTTCTTCAGTAAACATGTATTATTGTTATTTTTATAATGAAGAAGCAATGATAATTTGCGTGTTTAAAAATAGGGCCTAATAATTGTAGGTTTGAGGCCAGCCTCAGCAACTTAATGAGACCTTGTTTCAAAATAAAAAAAAAAATATATATATATATATGGCTGGGGGTATAGCTCAGTGGTAGAATGTCCCTGGATGCAGTTTCCAGTACCAGTACCAGAAAAACCAAAAAAATAGGGCATAGTATTCAAGGTAGGATGAGATTCAGTTTTTTTCAGATTGGATACCTAAAGTAGAATGAAATAAACACTTTTGTGTTTAGTTTTTTCTTTTGAAAACCCTGTAGTGTAGAGGTAGTCATCATTAGCATTGCTTTTCCCCAGAGAATGCTTGAGTTAGTGAAGCCAAATTAAGAATTTGATCAGTTTGGCTTTTTTTCCTAAGCAGCTCCAATATATATGAAGTCTGGTTGTCTTTTTTGTAAGATACTTGGTAATTCAGTTGATTTTGTGAATATTTGGGGACTCTGACGAGAGTATAAAAAGTTCTGATCCCAGCCGGGTATGGCAGCAGCCCACGCCTGTAATCCCAGTACTTGGGAGACTGAGACAGGAGGATTGCAAGTTTGAGGACAACCTCAGCAGTGTAGCAAGACTCTCAACAATCTAGCAAGACTGTTTCAAAACAAAAAATAAAAAGGGCTGGGGGTGTAACTCAGAGGTAGAATTCTCCTGGGTTCAATCCCTAGTCAAAAAAAAAGTTTTGATCACAAGAAAGTATATAATTTTAATCTCCTATCCTTTGCAGACCTAGCAACAGTGGCACAAGCAAGGGAGAGGCGCGCCCTAAATGGAAGCCCAAAGCCAAAGTGCCCCTTCAGACTCTACACATGACCTCTGAGAATCAAGAGAAAGTCAAGGCTCTTCTGCGAGACCTGCAAGAACAAGATGCGGATTCTGTATCTGAGTAAATTATTTTATTTGAGTAAATTATTATATTAAGGAAGACGTATTGGCAATGTGAAGGCCCTGTGCATCTTTGGAATGCTGTATCAATACTGATCCTGTTGTGGCCATGTAATTAATCGAAAGTGAGCCAAGAGAAATACAAGAATAATTATTCAGCCACAGTTTTGGAGTGAGTTTGTTTTGCACCATCCATGAGGAATAATACAGATTGCCTTTTTTTTTCTTTATCTTTTCCCAGGACAGTGCTAATAGGGGTTAAGTCATTGTTTTATCCATGGTCTTCCAAATAAAACCTTGTAATGACAAGCAGAAGTATTGTTATAGGAGCAAATATTGAGTCAATTAGATGAAGATCACCCCTCTCATGACCATCTGTCTAAGTGAAGCAGCATTTACTCTTAAGTCTTAATCGTTTCCCTTCTACCTCTCCATTGTATTTTGGCTCTTTTATTTTATAATTTCAGTGGGAGAAATTAATTCTTTCCATTTGCCAAAATTAATGAGTGGTCAGTCATGGACAGATCGATTTCCATCCTATCTACAAATCTTTTTTCTCAGATTTAGGAAAGAGGATTATGCAATAAAGCAAAAAAAAAAATGGGGACAGTATTTATGGATAAGAAGAGAGAGGAGAGCCAAGCTTTCTGTGGTTAAAAACACAGGCTCCCCAGGAATGGTAGTGCATACCTATTATCCCAGGACTGGGGAGGCTGAGACAGGAGGATCGCAGGATGCCAACTTTAGCAACTTAGTGAGACTCTGTTTCAAAATAAAAAAAAGAGCCAGGCATGGTGGCACATGCTTGTAATCCCAGTACTTGGGAGGCTGAGACAGGAGGATCGTAGGTTCGAGGATAGCCTCCGCAAGTAGTGAGACTTTCATCAACCTAGCGAGACCCTGTTTCCAAATAAGAAATAAAATCGAGCTGGGGGTGTAGCTCAAAGGTAGAATGCCTCTGGGTTCAATCCCTAGTACCACAAAATAAAATAAAATAAATTTAAAAAGGACCAGGGATGTAGCTCAGAGGTAGAATGCTCCTGGGTTCAATCCCTAGTACCAAAAAAATAAAAAAAAGAACACAGGTTGTAGGTCAGACTACCTTTGATAAAATCTCTAGTAGTACCTTGGGTAGTTACTACCCCTCCCTTAAGTTTTCGTTGACCATCTGAGAACGGCCTCCCAGTAGTATCCAGCAGGGTTATTGGGAAGATTGAAAGAGTGAGTGCATATAAAGCACCTAACACAATGTGTGCCATCTAATGATACCTGACAAGTGTTAACTGCCTAGATACAAATTAACAGTTCAATAAAATATTAAATCAGCAACTGAGAGTCACCAGAATCCTATGTCCTTGGCTCCTTGAATTAAACTCTTAGACCTTTGCTAAATTTTTCTTAGACATAGTAGAAATTAATATTTCATACATGATACTGTTGCCTTTGCTAGAAGAGGCGTTTCTGGGGAGGAGGAAGACGATGAGCCTGATTGTTGTGAAGATGAGCAGTACTGGCCAGCTGGACAAGAACCTTCCCTTGTTCCCGACTTTGATCCTCTGGAATATGCTGGCGCAGGCCCAGGGGAGCCTCTTGTTCCAGAATTTGCAGTCTCACCATTTGCAGCACAAAAACTTGCCAGGTGATTGCTTTTTATTTTTTATGAGAGTTGGGCGATAATTCAGGTCATCTGAAATCATATTATAAACCTAACTACCCTTCCTTGTGCATTTTCCTATTGTGTGGGTTCCAGCAGTGCCTGATATGCCTAATATTCTGTCTTTCAGGATGAGGGCTGGGCGTGGTGGCATATGCCTGTAATCCCAGTACTTGGGAGGCTGAAACAGGAGGATTGCAAGTTCGAGATCAGCCTCAGCAACTTAGCGAGCCTCCAGTAACCTAGCAAGACCCTGTTTCAAAACAAAAAATAAAAAGGAATGGGAGTGTAGCTCAGAGGTAGAATGTCCCTAGGTTCAGTCCCCAGTACCAAAAAAGAAAAAAAAAAAAAAGAACAAGGATGGGGGATTAGTATTATCAGGGACACTTTTTCCAAATACAAGCCCTACCTATAGATAGCCATAATTGCATGTAAGCGTATTTAAATGAATTTCACTTCAGTGAAGTGATACTACTTTTTACATGTCATTTTTGTTATATTTTGCCCTTGACAGGTACGGTTTCAACATTGAACGCTGTCAAGCAGCCCTGAGGATTTGTGATGGAGATTTGGGGGCATCACTAGAGTATCTGCTCACTCAGTGTTTTTGGGAGACATTTGGAGAGAGGATGAAAGTCCCCAGGGCAGCTGGCCTCATAAGCTTGGATGAGTGTGTGGAGCAGCGACAGGAAGAGGCACTTGCTCTAAAGTCAATCTGTGGAGAAAAATTTATAGAAAGGATTCAGAACAGAGTCTGGACCATTGGATTGGAACTGGAGTATTTGACAAGTAAATTCTGCAAATCCAAGCAAAAGGAAAGCAAAAATGTGCAAGATACTTCACCTGAAACCTGTAAATTTTACTTGAAAGGAAATTGTAAATTTGGATCAAAATGCAAATTCAAACATGAAGTGCCCCCAAATCAAATTGTTGGAAGAGCAGAAAGAATTGTAGATGATTCTCATCTTAATGCTAATGAAGATTCATCTTTTTTATACGAGCTTGAAATTCGATTTTCTAAAGACCACAAATACCCCTACCAAGCTCCTCTGGTGGCATTTTATTCCACCAATGAGAATCTACCTCTGGCTTGTCGTTTACATATTTCGGAGTTCCTTTATGGCAAAGCCTTGACATTTGCAGAAACTTCAGAACCTGTTGTGTATTCTTTGATAACCCTGTTAGAGGAAGAATCAGAAATTGTCAAGCTGCTAACAAATACCCATCACAAGTATAGTGTCCCTCCTGTGAACTTTCTGCCAGTACCCTCCGGGACCAGAATAAATAATCCTGCCTGTCGAAAATCAGTGATTCCAAATCATGCTGTTTCAAATCAAATTCCAGGAGGTATGTAAAGTGTTGATCATGGTGGAGGGGTAGCATTCAAATGATGGATTTAGAAATCAAAACTTCTGCGGGGAGTAGTGGCACATGCCTGTAATCCTAGTACTTGGGAGGCTGAGACAGAAGGATCTCAGGTTCATGGCCAGCATCTTAGTGAGACCCTGTTTTAAAATTTAAGGCCGGGCGTGGTAGCGCACGCTTGTAATCCCAGTACTTTGGGAGGCGGAGACCGGAGGATCTGGGTTCGCGGCCAGCCTCAGCTCTCTCTCTCTGTCTCTCTCTCTCCCTCTCTCTCCTTAGTGAGGCCCTCTGCAACTTCGTGAGACCCGGTTTCAAAATAAAGTATAAAAAAATAGGGCCGGGGGTGTAGCGCAGAGATAGAACGCCCCTGGGCTCAATCCCCAGTACCGCAAAAAAAATAAAATTTAAAACAAGCCGGGTGTAGTGGCACACACCTGTAATCCCAGCACTTGGATGAAACAGAAGGATTGCAGGTTTGAGGACAGCCTCAGCAAGTAGTGGGACTCTCATCAACCTAGTGAGACCCTGTTGGGGTGGGGTTGTAGCCTGGAGGTAGAATGCCCCTGGGTTCAATCCCCAGTACCAATAAATAAATAAATAAATATATATATATATATATATTTATTAATATATATATATATACATATATATATATTAAAAAATAGGGCTGGGGATATAGCTCAGAGGCAGAATGCCCCTGGGTTCAATCCCTAGTATCCGCCACACACACACACACACAACTCAGAACTTCCTGAGAATGGTTTAGGACCTTCCCCAATGATATTGGATGAGCCATTCAGTCCCCTGATCAAATAGCACGAGAATCCCCTGAACTATAATTGTTTCCTTATGAGGCCTAATTGTGTCACTATAGTTGGGCTCCCAGAAATGAAAGTTTGGAATGATGTATAAGTTTATTTTAACTATTTGGAATCTGAGGATTGGAAGGACCTTGAAACACTTTCTCAGAAAATGTTTAACTCATTTGGTTTCATATGTTTACTTATACTATGTATACTATCTATACCATCCTGCTTTCAGTATACTAAGCTGCCAAAATTCATTAGAATAGGGCTATCTGTAATAGTCTCCAAATCATTAAATAAAGAGATGCTTATGCCAGGTATAGTGGTACACACCAGTAATCCCAGTACTTGGGAGGTGAGATAGGAGGATCACAAGTTTGAGGCCAGCCTCAGCAACTTAGCAAGACCCTGTTTCAAAAAGAAAAAAAAAGTGCTGGGGTGTAGCTCAGAGGTAGAGCACCCCTGGGTTCAATCTCCAGTGCCATCAAAAAAAAAAAAAAGTGTTTATGCAGGTTTCTGGTTTTGTCCAGATCCAAGCTTGCCATGCAGATTCTTATACCACAAAGAAACCCCCTTTCAACGTTCATCAAAGAAGTCACTCTAGAGAAACAAAAGTTCATTATTTCACAAATTTTCTGGGTAAACAATGATAAGTAGAGAACAGTGAAACTGCGCAGAGATGTGGTGCCGGACGTTGAGCGGGGCTGGCTTTCCAGCCACCTGACTCACTGCTCTCAAGTGTCAGCTTCCAGTACCAAGGGTTCAGCTGCGTTCCCTGGGAGATGACAGAATATGTGCCATGGACTTTCTTTAATAGCTTTATTGAGATATGATTTACATACCATGAAATTCACCCTTTTAAATATAATTCACTGTTTTTATATTATACAGAGTTGTGCAACCATGACCACTATCTAATTCCAGAATATTGTCATTCGTCCTAAAATGAAACTCTGTGGTTATTAGCAGTCCCTTCACATTACCCCCCTCCCCAGCCCCTGACAACCACTAATCTACAGCCTGTCTCTATGGATTTGTTTGTTTGGGACATTTCATAGAAGTGGAATTATAATGTGTGGCTCCTTGAGACTGGATTCTTTCACTTGCCATACTGTTTTCCGGTTCATCCATGTCATAGCATGTACTTTTTATTCCTTTTCATTATACCCCCTCATAATGGACATATCACATTTTATTGATCAGTCCATCATTTGATAGATATTTGGTTTGGTTTGTTTTATGTTGTTGAATTTTGGGGATACTTGCAAATAGTTGAAATATTCAGTTTTAATTCCTTGATTGTTAATTCTTTGTTTTCAATTTGATTTAACAAGACCACTTATAGTTGAGTAGTTTATTTGAGCTGGGCATGGTGGCGTACACCTATAATCTCAGTGCTTGAGAGTCTGAGACTGGAGGATCACAGGTTCGAGACCAGCCATAGCAACTTAGCAAAATCCTCAGCAACTTAGTGAGATCTTTTTTCAAAATAAAAAATAATTAATTAATTTTTTAAAAGGACTGGGAGCCAGGCATGGTGGCTCACGCTTGTAATCCCAGTACTTGCGAGGCTGAGACAGGATCGCGGGTTCACGGCCAGCCTCAGCTACTTAGTGAGGCCCTCTGCAACTTAGTGAGACCCTGTTTCAAATAAAGAATAAAAAATAGGGCTGGAGTTGTTCTGGGTTCCTAATACTGAAAAAAATTTTTTTAAAGAAAAGTTTACTTGAAAATGCATTTTAAGTTCTTTAGCAGTATTCTTTTTTCTTTCTTTTTTTTTTTTTT
>PVJS01054318.1:0-5000 GCA_004027185.1 Glis glis
AAAAAAAAAAAAAAAAAAAAAAGATGTGCAGCTGGGTGTGGTGGTGCACGCTTATAATCCCAGTACTTGGAAGGCTGAGATAGGAGGATCGCAGGTTCAAGGGCAGCCTCAGCAACTAGTGAGACTCTGTTTCAAAATAAAAAATAAAATAAGGCTGAGGGTATAGCTTAGAGGTAGAATGATCCTGGGTTCAATCCCCAATACCACAAAAAGAAAAAAAAAAAAGAGATGTTTAGAAGCCAGGCATGGTGGTGCAAGCCTGTAATCCTAGTATTTGGGAGGCTGACACAGGAGGATCACAGGTTCACAGCCAGCCTTGGCAATTTAGCTAGACCCTCAGCAATTGAGTGAGACTGTTTTAAAAAATAAAAAGGGCAGGGGTGTAGCTTAGAGGTAGAATGCCTGGGGTTCAATTCCTAGTACTGAAAGAAAAAAAAAATTGCAGGTTCTTGTCTACTCAGGAGACTGAGGCAAGAGGATCGTGAGTTCAAGTCAGCCTATCTCAAAAAATATAAAGGGCTGGGGTAGGAGGAAGGGGGGCTGGGGATGTAGCTCAGTTGTAGAGCACTGCCTAGTATGTTTAAGGCCCTGAGTTTAATTTTCAGTTACACACACACACACACACACACACTCACACACACACACTCTGAAAGCTTGTTTCAGTTTGAGAGTTTTACCTTAAGTAATTTTGGAATTTTTCCCATAAGTATCTGTTGAATACATTCCATGGGCCGGGCTCTAGATTGGCACCTAGTTTCTGCTTGGACCCGTGTTGTGGGAAGAGTGTGGTCTGCAGTGTGTGACTGGTGCCCAACTAGTTTCTAGCATAGTATGTGAGCATTACCAGGAGACAAGGGAGGAGTTAGTCACCAGGGAATGGCAGCCCTGTGTCCCTTTTGTGTGTGTGTGTGTGTGTGTGTGGTACTGGGGATTGAACCCAGGGGCGTTCTACCTCCGCGCTGTACCCCCGGCCCTATTTTTTATCCTTTATTTTGAAACCGGGTCTCATGAAGTTGCGGAGGGCCTCACTAAGTAGCTGAGGCTGGCCACGAACCCGGATCCTCTGGTCTCAGCCTCCCAAGTACTGGGATTACAAGCGTGCGCCACCACGCCTGGCCCTGTGTCCCTTTTCCATCCATGCATTTCCCTTTGTTTTAAGAGCTACTTATTTGTCCTGTTCCTGTTCATTTATACTGCAGACTTTACTGTTGTTACATAAAACATTAGTGATTTGGCTTTCTAGTAACCTAATTAGGCAAGAAGATCTAGTGCCAAGAAACCACACTGGAACAGCTAGGCACGAGGAGAAGGGGAGGAGGTGGAGAGGTGGTTAGTTTCCTTCTGCAGGGCCTTCTGGGAGGCTTCTGGACTCTCCTTGGGTACTGGCCAGTCTTAGTCTCTTTAGCACCTGGAAATGACACTAGCAGGCCCCCAGCTGAGGAGCCTCATAGGGAAATTGCTCTTGCTACATGTATGCTTTAAAATAACTTGTGCATCTTCAGACTACATCCCTATGTGTGTCATATATTACTGGAAATTTTAATATAGTTAGAGTCCACATTATCGCTTTAGAATGCACATTTTAAGTTTGGAGTAAATAGTGTTTAAATAAATTATGTCCACACTAAAATATAAGCACTGAATTTTATAATCCTCATAACTTTTTTTTGTGTGTGTTTATGTGTGGTACTGGGGATGGAACCCAGGAACATTCTACCTCTGAGCTACACCCTCGGCCCTGTTTTACCTTTTATTTTGAAACAGGGTTTCACTAAGTTGCAGAGGGCCTCACCAAGTTGCTGAGGCTGGCCGCGAACCTGCAATCCTCCTGTCTCAGCCTCCCAAGTACTGGGATTATAGGTGTGTGCCACCATGCCCAGCTCCTCATAGCTTTTAATATATCAGCTGAGGTTAGAACCTGATCCTATATATTTTAAAATAACTATATTTCATATCATGAACCAATGAGTGTCTTGTTAAATACACCGATGTTATTTCAAGAAAATTCCCAGAACTAATTGAACTAATAAGAGTGTGTTACTCTATTCTTGATCTTTATTTTGCAGAATCTTTGACAGTAGCTGTATATCTTCCCAGATTCCTCTCCTCACCACCATCAGGTAGGTTTCCATATGCCAAATAATGTACACCCTGGATTCCTATGAACTATTTGTTGGAAGGAGTATGTTAAGATATCTGTTTTTCCAAAGAAATGCGATAGGTCTGATGCTTGTATTACATTGTGTAAGTGTTCTAGTTTTCTAGTGCTGGTCCAGAAGAGCTCTTGCTCCCAGGTCGCCTGTGTCTATAAAGAGGTTCAGTCACTTTTAGTCAGTAGCTATTCTCTGCAGGTAGAGGTTATTTCTGGTTAAGGTTAATGGCTTTATTCTGACCTGAATTGCTCATGTTACCTTATTAGAGAAGCCGGGAACTCCTCACTTGCTGATGGGGCTATCTGAAGCTCTGTTTGTGTCTGTTTATTTTATTTACTTATTTATTTGGTACTGGGGGATTGAACTCAGAGGCATTTTACCTCCAAGCTACACCCCTAGCCCGATTTTATTTCTTATTTGGAAACAGGGTCTCACTGGGTTGCTGAGAGCCTCGCTAAATTGCCGAGGCTGGCTTTGAACCCACGATGATCCTTCTGTCTCAGCCTCCCAAGTACTGGGATTACAAGCATGCGCCACCATGCCCAGCTTGTGCCTGTTTATTCTGGGCTTAGGTGTCTTCCCCACCTTCCTATTTACTTCATTTCTTTGATTACCCTCTTTTTGCATCTGCTACTTTGAATATGTGTGTGTTTTACACTAAAAATTTACCCCATGCCTTCTCCCTAGGTATTCCTCATTTTTTTTTTTTTTTTTTGCAGTACTGGGGATTAAACCCAGGGACATTCTACCTCTGAGCTATATCCCCAACCCTATTTTATTTTTTACTTTGAAACAGGTTCTCACTAAGTTGCCGAGGGTCTTGCTAAGTTGATCAGGCGATTCTCCTGTCTCACCCTCCCAAGTACTGGAATTACAGTTGTGCACCACCACACCTGGCTTAGATATCCCTCTGTAGCAGTATTAATGAAGTTGAGGACAGGGTGTTGTTGCTTCATGAGTTTTATAGTCGTTACAGATTATATTTAAGTTTATTTGTTTCCTTTTCTGAAGTTTTTCCCACTTAATTTCCTTTTTTATTTTTAATTAATTAATTATTCTTATTATTTTATTATCATTTTTTGCGGTACTGGGGGTTGAACCCAGGGGCATTCTACCTCCGAGCTCCACCCCCAGCCCTATTTTTTTATTCTTTATTTGGAAATAGGGTCTCACTAAGTTGTGGAGGGCCTCACTAAGTAGCTGAGGCTGGCCATGAACCTGTGATCCTCCAGTCTCAGTCTCCCAAGTACTGGGATTACAAGCATGTGCCACTACGCTCGGCTCTAATTTCCTTTTTTAAACTTTATGTTCCAGCTCATCCGTTTCTTTTTTTATATCCACAATTTATTTACTTAACTGACAAATAAATATTGTATGTATTTGTGTACAACATGTTTTGAAATGCATACATTGTGGAATGGCTAAATTTAACTAATTAACATATATATTACCTTACATATAATTTTTTTCTGGTGTGAACACTTAAAATCTGTCTTAGTGGTTTTGAAGAATCCAATACATCATCATTAACTATAGTTGTCAAGTGCACAATGGATCTTTTGAACTTATTCCTACTATCTAACTAAAATTTTTCATTCTGTGACCGACATCTCTCCAACCCCTCCCTACTCCTCTGGTAACCATTATTCCATGAGTTCGATTTTTTTAGATTTTACACATAAGTGAGATCATGTAGTGTTTATCTTTCTGTGCCTGGCTTATTTCACTTAACATAATGTCCTCCAGGTTCATTCATGTTGCCGCAAATTTCCTTCTGGTTGAATAGTATTCCATAGTGTGTTCGCGCGTGCGCGCGCGCGCGCGCGTGTGTGTGTGTGTGTGTGTGTATGTGTTTTCACATCCCATTGCTCTATCATTTGTCCACTGACGGACACTTTTCAGTATCATGGCTATTCTGAATAGTGCTGCAGTGAATATGGAAGAGCAGATATCTGTCTGGCATGCTGACTTCATTTTCTTTGGATAGATACTCAGTAGTGAGATTTCTGGATCATCTGGTAGTTCTATTTTTAATACTCTGAAGAACCTTCATACTGTTTTCTACAGTGGCTCTACCAGTTTACATTCCCACCAACAGTGTGCAAGGGTTCCCTTTTTTTCTACATTCTCTCTAACATTTATGTTCATTTATTTTTTCCTTGCTGGGGATCAAACCCAGGGCCTGGAACATACAAGGCAAGTGCTCTACCACTGAGCTATAGCCCCAGCCCTCTGATCTGTCTTTTGATAATAGCCAAATTAACAAGTGTGAGGTGATACTTCATGGTCGTTTTAATTTACATTTCTCTGATAATTAGGCATATGGAACATTTTTTAATATATCTGTTGGCCATCTGGATGCCTTCTTTTAACAAGCCTCTATTCAGATCCTTTGCCATTTTCTAATTAGGTCATTTGTTTTTATGCTATTGAGTCGAGTCTCTCATATATTTTGGATATTAACTCCTTATCAGTTATATGATTTGCAAATACTTTCTTCCGTTCCATAGTTTGTCTCTTCACTCTGTTGATAATTCATTTCCTTGGCTGTGCAGTAACTTTTTTTTTTTGCGGTACTGGGGATTGAACCTAGGGGTGTTCTACCTCCGCGCTACACCCCCGGCCCTATTTTTTATCCTTTATTTTGAAACTGGGTCTCACTAAGTTGCAGAGGGCCTCACTAAGTAGCTGAGGCTGGCCACGAACCCGGATCCTCCGGTCTCAGCCTCCCAAGTACTAGGATTACAAGTGTGTGCCACCACGCCCGGTGTGCAGTAACTTTTTAGTTTGATGTAATACCATTTGTCTATTTTTGTTTTTGTTACCTGCAGTTTGGGGTTTATATCC
>PVJS01054318.1:10000-13000 GCA_004027185.1 Glis glis
TCTCCGTCTCCCAAGTACTGGGATTACAAGCATGTGCCACCACGCCCGGCTTAAAAGAGTACTATTTTTTTTTCCCCACTAGGCACAACACCATCACTGGGCGATGGCTGACCAGGTTCCAAGCCATGTGGGACCCTAAACAAGAAGATTGTATCATAGTTGGCAGCATGGCCCACCCACGCCGGGTAGAAATCTTCCACGAGACAGGAAAGAGCGTGCATTCTTTTCTTGGAGAATGCCTTGCCTCTGTGTGTTCCATCAATGTCATGCACCCAACTCGGTATATTCTGGCTGGAGGTAATTCCAGTGGGAGGTTGCATGTTTTTATGAATGAAAGCTGCTGAGTTTCTGGGGTAGGTACACCTGTTTGTTCAAATTCATTGCTGTTACTGTCTAAGGAACCTAGTGATACACGTGGCTTAGTATGTTTATTTGGTAATATATTTTGCACATATAAAATTGCTTTATAAATAACTATGAGCAGATTTTTTTTGTGTGTGTGTGGCACTGGGGGTTGAATCCTGGGACATTCTGCCTCTGAGCTACACCCCCAGCCCTATTTTAATTTGTGGAAGGCCTCTCTTAAGTTGCTGAGGCTGCCTTTGAACCTGTGATCCTCCTGTCTCAGCCTCCCAAGTACTAGTATTACAGGCGTGTACCACCACGCCCGGCTCAGAATGTACTTTTAGGGAGAAGCCTTGGAGGTTGTTTCGGAAGTAAGAGGAGGGAGTTTGAACAGAGGCTGAGAGATGCTTTCAGCACTTTTAATCAGACAGTATGTTGAGAAATTCTAACAAAAATTATAAAGCTTTGATCAGTGTTAACTTTTTGTTCTCTAATGATACAGTAGTTTTATTCTATAGTGATATATAGATTTATGGCTTATTTTTTAGTCTGTAGTGAATATTTATTTTTAGACTTATACACTGGAAGGGGTCCTGAAACATCATTAACTCTGTGATTTCAAAACTTTGATTTTTAACTGAGAATCTTTATTTGCACCCTGCTGAGCAGCTTTTGTTCCTAGAGGTAGAGCCAGGGTCTGTGTATGTGGACTCTTTCCTTTCCCCTTCCTCTGGACGGTTCCTGAAACACAGCTAAGGAATTCCGAGGCACAGGGTTTGGATTTGCCCTACTCCCTATATTCCAGTGTAAGATTGACCTCAGACCAGTGTTTTCTAGTCTAACGGTTGTAGCTCTTCACGTAAAATCAGCTTCATGGCCAGAACTAGTGTTTTAAAAAAATGAAAAGAATTAGTAAAGAACAGAAAACATAATTAGAGTAAGTATTGTTTTGTAAAACTTAGTTTCATATGCATATATGTGTAGGTATATATTTATGTATATACTGATATAAAGTGTATATTTTTATTAGATGTGAAAGCTACTGCCTTAGAGTGTCCCAGATGTCCTTATCTGTCCCTGTCTTTAAATCTCCAGAGGAGATTTAGTAGCCTGTTAAGTGAATACTTTCATTCCTACTCATATTTTGGGGAAATGTTATAAAATACCACTTTTGATATTTCTTTCTGAAATTGTTTTCTTATGGTAATTTCAGTGTGTCTGTTGTTGGGAAGGGGGGCTGCTAAATCAGTGACATCTATCCAGCTTTCCCATTGTTCTTCATTACCAAAATGCTACTGAAAGACTTGTAAATCACTTAGGCAATATGTTTGAATTACAAGAAGTTAATATTATCTCCTCATAATTGTATATCACAGAAATAAAATGATGAGTATTTTCATTGAACAATTTTTCCGAGTAATTTTCTTCTCTGCAATTAAAATCTGAGTGTTTCGAGGCTGAGTTTATTTTATTTTATTTTTTGCGGTGCTGGGGATTGAACCCAGGGGCATTCTACCTCTGGGATATACCCCCAGCCCTATTTTTTATCCTTTATTTTGAAGCAGGGTCTCACTAAGTTGCAGAGGGCCTCTAGCTGAGGCTGGCCGCGCACCCAGATCCTCTGGTCTCAGCCTCCCAAGTACTGGGATTACAAGCATGCGCCACCACGCCCGCTGAGGCTGAGTTTATTAACAGATCGTGGGTGTTTGTGAGGAATGGGAGCTGTTTTCTAGGTGCTATGATAGAGGGATTCATAAGTGCAGTGGAAACATTAATTTATGAAATGGAAAGTCAAGCTAAGCGAGGTTGGGTTGTGTGAACTGTTCGAGAGAGCAGTCACGGGGGGCTTTACGCTCTCTTCCCTTTTCTTCATCAGTTGATCCCACAGGTTCCATAGTGGTGAGTTCTGTGGGAATCCTTCTTTTGAAGATGCTGAAAAGTGCTGTCAGTCAAATTCGCACTGTCATGTAAGCCTGGAATACTTGGCACACTCGCCTGGGCTCTGCAATAAACACGAGCAAATTCTTGGTGTTTCGCACTTTTGTGGTTGCTTTCACCATTGAAGCTTCACAATGGGCGCCACTTATATCCAGTTTCACTTAATAGAGTTCTGTCTTCTTGAGGCCATGCAGGAAGGAAAAAGAATGAGTTGGGACTTGTTTCTTGGTGCTAAACCTTATAATGGAATAATTGTGTAAATCTAGAAAGCAGATAAAGGAAAACTGCCTCCCTTAGAACATCCTCAAACTGTACTCTGTGATGAAAGGCATTTCTAGAGCCTTGCTACAGCTGCATGGCTTCTGTAATTTTGCATGTATTATGATTGCTCCTTCCCTTCGGGATCAACTTTTGGCCTTTGTGATACTTGTGCATAAGCTCTGAGTTGCACTGGAGTATTTTTGTGTGGTACTGGGTATTAACCCAGAGGCATTCTGCCTCCCAGCCACACCCCCAGCTACTCTCCTTTTTAAGTTTTTGTTTCGAAGCAGGGTCTCACTAGGTTGCTAAGAGTCTCGCTATGTTGCTGAGTTGCTGAGGCTGTCCTTGAACCTCTGGTCCTCCTGTCTAAGCCTCCCAGGTACTGGGATTACAGGTGGGTGCTCCCACACCCGGTTGGAGTTTTTTTTTTTTTTTTTTTGAGATGCCCCAGCTTTT
>PVJS01054319.1:0-13001 GCA_004027185.1 Glis glis
CTTTTTCAAAATGATGTTCCTCAGTATAAATTAGATGATTTAATTCCCCTGATTAAAAACCTACAGTTTTTAGAAGAATATTTACCAAGAGAATCCCAGCTTCTCACCAAGTCTATAAGGGCCTATGTGGATCCACAGCAAGCTTCTGACTATCTCTCTCCCTTATTTCCTCCCATTCACTCCTTCCCCTGACCACCAGCTACATTGTCTTTGTGGTTTCTTAGATACACCAAGCTTGTCTTTGCACTTTTTCTTCCTCTGTCTGGAAAGCATGAGCAGGTTGGCTCCTTCTGTTTATTTATATCTAAATTCAAATGAGTCCTCTTTACCAGTGAGGTCTTCCATGCACTCAATTGAAATAGTGCCAACCTCTCTTCCCAAAACCAGGCACTGTCTTCTTTTTGAACTTTGAAGCCACCATGCAATTAAGCTGGATTGGCTTGTTAGGAAGATGAGATTTATGGGCCATTGGTTCCATTTTCCCAGGCAACAGCCAGCCATTCCCCCTGGAAGCAGAAAACACATAGATGAGCTGTCACTGAATGGAGATTCATGAGGGAGCCCGGCTAAAACCAGAAGAACCAATCAGCTGAGCCCAACCTAAATGAACTGGATAAGTGGCTGTTAAGTAGATAAGTAAGCAGTAGCTACCTGATACACTTATATTCACAATAGTTATGCATGTGTTCATATTGTAATGTGACTTACATAATCACAGCCTTTTTAAAGTTTAACATGCCTTCATTTTATAGCTGACCCTTCTAAGGGCTTAGTGACTTGTCTTTCCTCTTATAGCAAAGAAGACCAATATATTGGGTTGCCACTAGAGGAAATGTTAAGAGTTCCTCAGCCCTGAGCTTTATATTTTTATCATTACACTTTAGTATTACACAAACTCCTTTCTATTTGGCTTCCAATTAAACAGACTAAAAATGTGAAACTTGAAAGACCTTTTATAAATTATTCTTCATATTTTTTCTTAAAAGATAACCTGTTGAAAGGAAGGAACAAGGCCAAGTTACACAGAAAAGCCAACATCATCGGGGGAAGTTTTGCCCATGTCCTGAGTTCTGCTGAGTACCGAGGAAGCCATGTGCCCTCTGAAGGGTCCAGCCTGTCCTTAGCTGCCTTACTGAGGTTACTCTGTAGATCAACCCTCAGATGGCCTTTGGGATGCAAATTACTTACTTGCAGATTTATGGGATGATGTGTCTTGGGAATGTCTTTGAAGGTCCATAAACAAACATTCTGTTTTCCTCACTACAAAACCCAGGCAGTACCAAGTCATGGGCCAAATTCTTAATATTTATTCTATTTGCCTTTGTCAACTAAGCATCCCTCCCCAAAAGACTGACATAAATCAGCTTTCCCACTTTAGAATGTAACAACTTCCTGAGAGATTGAAGGAGGGAAAATCAATGTCCTTTCTTGTTGCAATCTCTATAATCCATAACCTACAGGACTCAAGACCTCCTCTGGTAAAAGAGACAGCTCGGGCACTCCAGTGGTGAGATGAGGTCATATTATGTAAGGACGTAAATAAAGTGAGAGAGAGAACAGAAAGCTGCTCAACATTCACATCTGTATTTAGAAGGAGAAACACAAATTTGTAAACCCAAATCAGAGTGATTTTTAGAAATTTCTACTTCACACCCACATAAAACAAGAGGGATTCAATCTTTCATCTTGCCTCTGGCTTTGTTTTGCTTCTTGTTGTTGCTATTGAGTATTTTATGCACTTTATTAATGACTTCCTTTCCAAAAGACTGTGTGTGGATGTCCTAAGCATACACATACAGGGGCAGTAGAGGCAGGGATGGATGTAGCCAAAAATTTAGAGGGAAATGAATCCACAAAATTCAAGGGAAATAAATTGCTGTTTGATTGTATGTATGTGTATATTATATTATACTATATTTGCATGCATATATAATGTAATTACACATGTGTGTACATATATATGTGTGTATATGTGTGTGTATATATATATTTATGTGCATACACATACAAATATATACACAAATGAGTAAACAAATTCAATTTTCAGCCTTAGGAAAGACTCGAAATCATAAGGGGCCACATTTAATTCATCACAAATATTCAAAAGAATACTTCTTATACTTCAGTTCCTACAATGACAGTTCCAATTCATTAATTAATAGCTCCACAAAATTGGCTTCCTTCCAACTGAAACTCCAATCATCTTTGCCTTCTGGTATTGAATATGAATTAGTTCTTCACTTATTGAACCTTACTAGACTAACCTTCCAATATTTCATTAGTATTCATTAGGGCAAAAGTCTGTCTCCTTAGCCAGGTGCGATAGCACACACCTGTAGTCCCAGCTTTTTGGGAAGCTGGGGCAGGATCACTGAGCTCAGGAGTTCAAGGCCAGCCTGGGCAACTTAATGAGACCTTGTCTCAAAAAAGAGAGTCTGCCTCCTCTGCAGAAAGGGTGACTTTGAGGGAAATAAGGCTCAGGCTGGTTGGATTCAACTAAAGGGCCCCTGAATAAATGGGTCAGGAGGGCAGCAGGGCCTGAAGGTTCAGGTGGGAAATGGTTCTGAAATATGAACAAAGACACTAATAAGTAGCCTCCAGGTTTTGTGCTTTGCAAACTTGTTGTATGTTCCCTTTTTAAAGAAAAAAATATTCTCAAGATTTTCAGTGTTGAGAAATGTTTTATCATTTTACTTAAAGAATTACAAGTCCTGAACATATATGTATATGCTATAGTACATCTCTAAATTTCAAAAAAAATGTATGTTATGGAACTTTATAAAAATATTCAAATTCAAATTAAGAAAAATAATTTGATGAAAAAGCTGATTTTGTTTTACCTATAATCAAATCATATGGATTGGATTTAATGAGAGAAAGATGCATTTGTATGCTTTATGTCTCATTTTGGGGGGACTTGATTCCTTTCCTTTGATAAATTATTGTTTAAGTCATTATTATCATTTTATGTTTTAAAAACTCATTTTTAACCATCAGTTTATTAGGTTGATGGGTCATTTAAAACTGTGTACCAAAATGGAATCCCAGGGAAATAAACCATCAAGTTCCATTTAATAAAAAATTTCCCATTGTATTTTCATAGCTCCTTGTACTGCCTTGTAGTGAACCACTCAATGGTCTTGAGAACAAAGATGGGCACCTACTAAAACTTTTGATGGCACCTTGATCGTGGTGCCTACTGCATGACTAAGGTCTTTTTGAGCTGGGCATACCTAAACTGACATTTCTCAGGGTATTCAAATTTTCCACTACTTTTCCCCATCTAACTTGTGAATGCTTCTTCCACTCAGTGTGCTGTGATACATTTTGTTACTTCAGTAGTGCTCAGAGGGATGGAAAGACAATGCAAAACCAGACAAGGAAATTGAGTGTTCAATCACAAGGTAATTATTTAACGTTTGGAATTGCTTATAGGCACATGTGAAAACACAAAGCTAAAACTCTTACAGAAATCCCGCATCTCAGAGAACACATCTATGTTTGCCAACATCTTCCTAGTTTTTGTTTTGCCTGGGACTATCTGGCCTTGCTAATAGATGACCTGTCTAAGCATTGTTAATAAAATAACTTCTGGGAAGTTAGAAATGTAGTGCAGAAAACTCACTTTGCCCCCACCCTCTTTGGCACTGGGGATTGGACCCAAGAGTGCTTTACCACTGAGATACACCCCAGTCTTCTTTATTTTTCATTTTGAGATAGGATCTTTCTCTCTCTAAGTTGCCAAGGCTGGACTTGAACTTGCATTCCTCCTGCTTCAGCTCTGGAGTAGCAGGGATTACAGGTGTGCACCTCTGTGCCTGGCTGAAAACTCACTCTTATAATGGAACTGGGGAAGGATGAGGCCTGTAAAGGCATCTGATCATTGAACATAATAAGATTTTTTTTTTTTTTTGCTGTGAAATGCTCCAGATTGGAATTTAGTTTCCTGTCTTAGATAACACAAACTAAAAAAAAAACTTTTAAATGTAATGACTTAAAAATGCTTTAACCTCGCTGGGCGTGGTGGCGCACGCTTGTAATCCCAGTACTTTGGGAGGCAGAGACCGGAGGATCCGGGTTCAAGGCCAGCCTCAGCGCTCTCTCTCTCTCTCTCTCTCTCTCTCTCCCCCCCCCGTCTCTCTCTCTCTCTCTACTTAGTGAGGCCCTCCGCAACTTTGTGAGACCCGGTTTCAAAATAAAGTATAAAAAATAGGGCCAGGGGTGTAGCGTGGAGTTAGAACACCCCTGGGTTCAATCCCCGGTACCGCAAAAAAAAAAAAAAAAAAAAAAAGCCTATTGAGGAAGAGAACACCTAACTACAATATATGCATTTAGATGTGAGTTTCAAATCTTTAGATTTGAAAATAGCTTTTTGGGTGTAGCTTCTATTGATAATTGATTCCTTGGTTCAAAGCCACAGAGTACATGAAAGCTTTGTCTACCTGAATTAAATTTCCAACATTCACAGCCACCTCATATGTGGTAGAAATGTTGTAAATGAAATATTCCTTGAATTATCCTGGGACAGAAGACCATAGTGTCTAAGTGATAGTAGTGTCCACTCTGCTATGAGTAGGTTTTTTTTTTGTGGTACCAGGTGGATCCAGAACAATAGTGATATCTGAGGACCCCTCTGTACTGGTAGGTAACCAGAAACTTTAGAAAGGGTCCTTTCCTCTCAGCCTGCCTCTTCTTCTATTATTTATTAATTAATGGAATCTGGGCACAGTGGTGCATGATAGTGTATGTATATATCTATGTCACTTGTTAGACATTGGCTTGTAGATTTCTGAACTATTCATGATACATTTGCAAATTTTCTACTCACACTAGTAAGCTGCTCTGTAGCAAAATGGGCCGTCTATGAACATATAAATATCCATTGGGAATTATGGGAAAGGAAATACAAAAGCTGTAACTATTGCATACCTATTAGAATGGCCCAAATCCAAAATTAACAGAACCAAATGCTGCCAAGAATGGGGAGCAACAGGAACTTCCATTTATTGCAAGTGGGACTGCAAAATGGCACAGCCACTTTGGAAGACAATTTAGTACTTTCTTATAAAAAAAACAACAAGAAAACTAAATATACAATTTCTATATGATTCCATGATTATGCTCCTATTAGAAAAGCCAGCTTGCAGCTGAGTCTGGTGGTGCACTCCTGTAATCCCAGTACTTGGGAGGCTGAGACAGGAGGATCTAAGGTTCGAGGATAGCCTCAGCAACCTACTGAAACCCTGTTTCAAAATAAAAATAAAATAGGGCTGAGGGTGTAGCTCAGAGGCAGAATGCCCCTGGGGTAATCCTGAGTACCCCCCCAAAGCCTGCTTGCTGTCAGGTCTCCATTACTAGGCTATACATTTTTTATTTATTTTTGAATTCCAATATTAATGCTGCTATTGGCTCATTGCATGTGCTCATTAAAACTGATAAATTACATCAGAGCTTTATTTTTTTTAGATAAACTACGTTTAGGGGCAGTTTTAATTTCACAGAAAAAGTTAGTGCAATATACATAAATTTTCTACATACCCTCTGCCCCCCCATCACTATCAAAATCCTATACTTAGAGTGGTACATTTGTTACAACCAATGAAATTACATTAAAGCTGGGCGTGGTGGTACACCTGTAATTCCAGCTTCTTTGAAACTTAGATCCACACTAAAACTTGAACAAGAATGTTTATGGTAGCTTGATTCATAATTGCCAAAACTTGGAAGAAACTAAGATGTCCCTAGATAGGTGAATGAATAAACTGTGGTCCATCCAGATGATGGAATATTTTTCAGGGCTAAAAAGAAATGAGCTATTAAATCATTAAAAAAATGGAGGAATCTTAGATGCATATTTTTAAGTGAAAGAAGCTGATCTGAAAAAGGCCACATCCTCTGATTCCAATTCTATGACATTCTGAAAAAGGTAAAGCTATGGAGACAGTAAAAGAATCAGTGGTAGTCAGAGGTCAGGGGAAGGGAAGGACCAATAGGTGAGCATGGAAGATTTGAAAGACAGTAAGACTACTCTGTATGATATGATAATGGATTCATATCACTGTACATTTTTCTACACCCAAAGAAAGTACAATAACAAGAGTGAGTCATAATGCAAACAATGGAGTCTGGGTGATAATGATGTGTCAATGTATTTTTTTGGTGCTGGGGATTGAACCCAGCTGCATTTTACTTCTGAGCTACACCTCCAGCCCTTTATATTATTTATTTTGAAACAGGATCTCACTAAGTTTCCAAGGCTGTCCTCAAACCTGTGATGATCCTCTTTTGTCAGCCTCCCAAGTACTGAGATTACAGGCGTGCG
The DNA here is from genome assembly GCA_004027185.1 of Glis glis. Lineage (NCBI taxonomy): Eukaryota > Metazoa > Chordata > Mammalia > Rodentia > Gliridae > Glis > Glis glis. The sequence continues at coordinate 6,323 of PVJS01054319.1, forward strand.
CCAACACACTCAGCTTCAATGTAATTTCATTGGTTGTAACACATGTACCACTCTAGGTATAGCATTTTGATAGTGATGGGGGGCAGAGGGTATGTAGGAATTTCTGTATATTCCACTCATTTTTTCTGTGAAATTAAAACTGCTCCTAAAAATAGTTTATCTTAAAAAATAACACTCTAAGGTAATTTATCAGTTTTAATGAGCACCTGCAATGAGCCAATAGCAGCATTAATGTTGGAATTCAAAAATAAATAAGGAATGTGTATCCTTGTAAGGGAGACCTGACAGTGAGCTGGCTTTTCTAATAGAGAAATAAATGTGATGAAGTGAACAGCGGTTACGATGAAAATATGTAGACTCCTGGTTCTGGAGATTAGGAAAATGTTCCCAACTGATGCATGGACACGGACCTATGAGATAAAAAGGAGTTTGGCAATCTGTTTGGCTAGCAGGGGAGCAAGTACACTGGAGGAGAGATAGTGCTCAAAGTAGAAGAGACAGAGTTGTGGGCAAAGTTAGTGACTGAGGATAGAAAGCAAGGAACTGAATATAGCTCAGTTTGGCAGAAAGTTGATGAAATATAAATGCCTTAGTTCTGGAATTTCCAACTGCTTTGGAATTCAACCTCTGCTATGATTTGGCTATGGTTTGAGTATGTTCCCCAAAGGTTTGCATGTTGGGAGCTTGGTCCCCAGTGTGGAAATGTTAAGAGGTAGTGGAACCTTTCAGAGGTGGGGCTTAGTGCAAGGTGATTAGGTCATCGAGGGTACTGCCCTCAGTGCGGTTCAGTGTTTGGTCTCCTGAAACAAGTTAGGTCATATAAGAATGGGTTGTTATAAAAGAGTGAGCAAGACCCCTGAAGCCCTCTCTGGCTTCCCATCTTGCCATGTGACCCCCCCGCTCACATGTGTTCCCCCATGAGGCCCTCACCAGAGGTTGAACAGATGGGGCTACCCAGTCTTGGAATTTCATCCTCCAAAACTGTGAGCTAAGTAAGCATCTTTCAGTTGTACATTACCTAGCATCAGGTATTTTGTTATAGCAATATAAAATAGACCAATACCTCTTCTCATTGTTTAATTTTAATTACCACTACTGTCTCCTTCATGTTCCTCAGAATTATATACTTAACTATCAAATATAAGAGATAGATGATAGATAGATGATAGCTAGATGATAGAAAGAAAGAAAGATAGATAACATAGATAGATAGATAGATGATAGATAGATAGATAGATAGATAGATGATATCCACTCACACATTTCAGGATACTTAGAAAAGCCTGTGACACAAATAAAAAAAATTAAAAGTAGGTATATAAGGTGATTGAAGTTGAACTAATGACAAATGCACTTCTTAGCCAGCCCAAACTGCCTCCTAGGAATCACCACTTTCTCTTGTTTGAACATTTTGAGAAGAAATGAGTGGTCACCACAAGCACCAAGAGCTTAGTATTTGGATGGAGACAAATAGTGCAGAGACCAAAGGCATTATGAAGCAGTTTGGGAGGTAAATATTAATATTAATGTTTGTAGCACTTTACAGCTTAACGAATCTTTTCACTTACTCTTCATAGCAACCATGAGAATCAGGAATTACTTTTTTAAATAAAGTTCTTATTTGTAGCTTTTGCCAATTTCCAGGGTGTAAATGCTGCCACCCCTGCCACGCTTGAGCTTACAACAGTTTAATAGCCATCTTTAAAATGTTCTGTATATTTAACAATCAGCTCTCCAGCATACCACTGCAGGTGCTACCTCAGCCTTCGTTCTTTTTATTCCAGATTTGACCCCCTAATGTGCCTCTATGTTTGGTTCCCAGAACTCAATATGGGCAGATGGTGAAATCTGCCATGGGATCTGTTTGTTGACTGGGAAGTTTTTCTCTTTAGCAAAGGATTTAATGATAGTCTGCATCTCTTTTTTCTCTTTAATTATTGAATACTTTTACCTTTTCCATGTGCTTTACAAATATTAATTAAGGAAATCTCCCCCGCCAAAAAAAAAAGTATCAAGTAGCTACTATTCCTACTCAGTTTTGCAAATCACAGTGAAAACATAGAGTGACTGAGTGATACCCAGGTGTCCATCAAACGGATTCTAAGTGGAAGAGCTGGGGATTCAGCCTCAGGTGATCAGGCTTGATCTGGGCTCCCAACCGGCTTCTATAGCTGCTTCTGAAGTGCTTGTGTCAGAGACACAACTGCAGCCTATCATCCCTATTATCATCCCACATTCCTCAGAAAATTCAGCTGGAATCAAAAACTTACATGCTAACACTTCATTTAGGAGTCAAATCCTAAGGAAAGAGCAATGATGGGGAACAGAGAGGGGACCAGGAAAGAGGAAAAAGCAAACTTAAGATAACACATTACTGAACTACCCATAGCTCCCAAGAAAGCTACTGCTTCGTCTTGGAGGATGTCTTCAGTGAAATCTTAGAAAGCACCTGCAACTCTAAATAATCCATCCAAAAGAAGGAAGAGAGAAGAATTTATCTGCCAATTCCCGGCCCCATCAGTCAAAGTTTACCCCAAAGGGAGTTAATTCAGGGCACTTTTTAGGTTGTGCATATATGGAGCCCCAGACATTGAAGGAGGCCTAGTCACAGGCTAGCCAAATCCATTCTGTCCCTATCTGGATCCATTTACCTTTTAAACTTTTTTTTCTATGAGCTACTTTCTTCTACAGTAACCTTGGATTCCAGGAACCACAAGCCTGGTAAGCTTATACCGAGATAAGCATCTTTATGACAAGGGACAAAACTACCCACAAGCAATGGCAAATCTTGCAGAACAGATCACCCCATGATGAGATTGCCCCCCCCATGGGAGCAATTACCCCACAATGGGACCCAAGCTGCCCCTCCAAGTAGGAGCAATCATCTTTGCCCCCTCGAGCCAGAACCAGTCCTTAGATAATGATCAGCCTGATCATTAACCTGACCAAAAATGACCGATTCTGCCAGCTATGCAAATCCCTCAGCCCTGGCCTTTGTTCCCCTTTCCTATAAAACCTCAAAGTTTATATCAGCCCCTTAAAAATAGATCTTTGGTCACTCTGCTTGTATATCTGTTCTTCAGCGTGGCCATGCCAGTTAAAGCTCCTTTCCTGCCCTTCACTGCTGCTCCTATCTTTGATTGGTATATTGGGACAGGTGGCTGAGCCTGGTCTGTTGGGACCACCAAAGCTGGGGCCTTTGCCCAAGGAATCTGTCTCAGCAGCAACAGAAACCTGTGGGGACATGAGGCAAGAGGCCTGAGGTGTGGACCATGGTGAGGGACTGTTGGGGTGTTCCCATAAGCAATTTGAGCGTCTGGGAGAGCAGTCTCCAAAGTAGGCTCTTTCGTTTGTAATGCTGGCTCCTTAAGAACAAGCTGTTGCTCCACTTGGGGAGAATCAAGGCCAGGGGACAGATGTGGTGATGCTGAATTTGATGGAGAAAGACATTGAATGGAGGGTAGTATATTTGTTATAGTTAGATATAGAGTGGCTCCTTGAAGAGCTCATAAATTGGTGTTTGGAGTTTGGAGTTAATGTAATTGAGTCACGAGGGCTGTAATCTCAGCAGTGGATGAAATCATTGAAATGGATTTATCTGGATGGGGGCCTAGGCCGGTAGGGTGTGGCTAGAGGAGGTGGGTCCCTGGGGGTGCGCCTGTGGGGATTATAAGTGATTCTTCCTCCCCCTGAACTCCCTCTTGCTTCCGGCCTCCATGATGTGAAGAGCACAGCCCAATTGCTGTCTCTCTTTCTGCTTCCTGCTGCCATGAGATAGAGAGCCCTGAGATGGAGATGCCAGCCTCACATGGACTGAACCCTAATATCTCCAAGGAAAACTGTGAGCAAATAAATCTTCCTTCTTTTATTTTTTTTTTTGTGGTACCGGGAATTGAACCCAGGGGCGTTCTACCTCCGCGCTACACCCCCGGCCCTATTTTTTATCCTTTATTTTGAAACCGGGTCTCACGAAGTTGCGGAAGGCCTCACTAAGTAGAGAGAGAGAGAGACAGGGAGAGAGAGAGAGAGAGAGAGAGAGAGCTGAGGCTGGCCGCAAACCCGGATCCTCCGGTCTCCGCCTCCCAAAGTACTGGGATTACAAGCGTGCGCTACCACGCCCGGCTAAATCTTCCTTCTTCTAAATTATGGGTCAGGTCTTTAGATTATGGCTGTGAAAATGCTGACTAATACAATGTTCTACAATACTGTATATCTTCATGGAATATGGCAGATCTCAATTTACTCTACAATTTACCTTCATTCTGTCAGTAACAGAGAAGAACTCAATAAAGGCTTTGAGCCAGGCAAAGTGGCACATGCCTGTAATCCCAGTACTTGGGAGGCTGAGACAGGAGGATTGCAGGTTCAAGGCCAGCCTCAGCAATATAGTGAGACCCTGTTCAAAATAAAAATGTTAAAGGTCCGGAGGAAGAATGCTCATGGATTCAATCCCCAGTACAAAAGAAAAAAAAAAAAGAGGGCCTGTCCCTTCTATTACAGTCAACCCTTGCAAATTGCCTGTATATACTGGTAAACTAAAACTTGACATCCAGGCCTAAACCTCTTGATTAAGGCAGAATTTAGGTTGTAAACATTTGTGTTATCCCCCAAAGCTACTTGACAATCCCACGAGGTCATAAATAAAAGATTAATGCAATCTCCCTATGCACTCTCACAACATTTTTAAGATTTTTTATACTTAGATCCTACCATATATTAAAATGAGTTAACTTAGAGTCTTAGAATCACCCCTTGAAGGTGATTTCCAATTTATTTCATCTTGATCAATGTTCACTTGAGTGCAATTTTGTACCCAAGTATAGCTCTATAATTTTCAGGGCTTAGTACAAAATGAAAATGTAGGAGCCATGTTTAAAAAAATTTAAAAAAAACAGGAAAAGAGTGCTACTAAGGTTCTAAAATGTAAAACTTTTTTCTTAAAAATATTTTATAATTTATAAAACATAATTCAAGTAATAGTGATGCATGAGTAACAACACAGATTTACAAACTGAAAAAATATTATTGATGCCCTAATTTTATATCATCAAAAATACAACAAATTAATAGAATATCATGATTGCTCACAAAATTTTTTGTCTCACTTTCCTGAAAATTCATTTATTAAGTAATCACAATTACACTTTTAGCAACTTCATTTTTAAGCATATTGAAAATGATGTCAGTTACCTTGACTAATTCAGGATTGAAAATAATTTTTGATAATGTTTAATTTTGATAAGTATCTGCTGATATAACTATTACTGAAGTTGTTAAGGGTGTTTTATAGACATTACATTAGGATACATTTCTGACAATTTCAAAATTGAAAAGTTTTAGCACAGCTAGAACTGATGATTTTGTGGAACAATTTCTTTTCTAAAAAGATTTAACTCTTCTTACAAATCAGTTTTGTGTGTCTGAAGTTAATTCTATATGTAAATTACACATTGGCCTTACAATGTTTCCTCCAATGTTTCCTGTAAAATTGTGCAAGTTTTACAAGGAAACATGGTGACTTCATTATTTGTATATGAATCAAATATGTATTCTATTGCCATATCTTCAATTACAAGGAGAAATTTTACTCCTCTAATAGAGGACTCATATCTAGAATATATAAAGAACTCAAAAAACTTAATCCCCCCCAAAATAAACCATCAAAAAGTGAGCAATTGAACTAAATAGACACTTCTCAAAGAAAGAAATATACATGGCTAACAAATATATGAAAAAATATTCAACATCATTAGCAATCATAGAAATGCAAATCAAAACTATACTGAGGCCGGGCATGGTGGCGTACGCTTGTAATCCCAGTACTTGTGAGGCTGAGACAGGAGGATCGCAGGTTCATGGCCAGCCTCAGCAACTTATCGAGGCCCTCCGCAACTTAGTGAGACTCTGTTTCAAAAATAAAAAATAAAATAGGGCTGGGGTGTAGCTCAGAGGTAGAACGCCCCTGGGTTCAATCCTCAAAAAAAAAACCCCAAAAAACTGAGATTCCATATATAACCAAAACAGAGCAAATAATGTTATGTTTGTAGATGAAGGCATCACTGCCAATCTCACCAGCAGCATGTGCAAGAAGGAAGGAGTCAGCAGAGTGGGATGCAGAGGGAACCAAGCCAAGAGATGCTGTGTGCGTAGTGAGATTCAAAACATGTATTGTTTTGAATCTCACTACGATGAATAATTACAGTGCACTGATAGAATTCTTAAAAAAAGTTTCCCTCATTAATCATTGGTTCATTTAAAGCTTTCTATGAAAATAGCAGTTTGTTGGTCCCCATTAAACACCACAACATCGTTATTCCTATTTCTAAACCTGTGGATATTTGCTTCGCAATGTTGCCACATTTTTCAAAACTAGAGATTCCAAACGCTTTGAAGAATTCTAACTTCCAAATCTGCTTCATTTTAATGTTCCTGTGTTCACTTTTGTTTCATAATAATTTAATGTCTAAGTTTCCTGCTGGAGTGCCCACAGTTCCTGTTTCAGCACTCAGGCAGAAGCGTTCATATTTGTGCAGGCACTGCAGGGTCAGTCTCTGGGGACAGATGGGCAAGTGGGTCTCCCGAAGGGTCTTGGTCCTGCCCCTAGGTGGAGTATCCCCTTTTTCCTGGGCCATGACCACAGTCACCACTTCTTTTTTTTTTTTTTTTTTTTTTTTTTTTT
>PVJS01054320.1:0-13000 GCA_004027185.1 Glis glis
TATTCTTTATTTTGAAACAGGGTCTCACTAAGTTGGTGAGGCTGGCTGGGAACCTGCAATCTTCCTATTTCAGCCTCCCAAGTATTGGGGTTACAGGCATGCTACTATGCCCAGCTAACCATTGGTATCTTAATTCAAGGTTTTTAATTCTGCTACCTAGAAAAAGTAAATTCACTTATGCTTGTCAATACCATCTGTTGTTTGAGATTATAAACTTCCTATAAAAGGTCAGAGCCAGTGTCTTATCGGTATGTGAATCTCCAGAGCCTAATTTAACATCCTAGACATTTTTCTTTACTATTGGAAAATGAAGATTAAACTACATCTCACAATGATAGGTTCTTAACAGAATGCCCACTTAAATCTATCTACTGGTTATTGGGGAGTCGAATACTTATCTGCTGGACTTTAAGATAACCAAAGCACCATACTCTAAACCTACAGTTTGTGATTTCTGGTAGATGTTCTAGAAGATTATGAATAATGAGAAGTTTATGACTTTTTCTAACATGAGTCTGTCTTCATGCTCTGGATCAGGGAGAATAATCGAGATGATCCAGGGCAAGGGCAAAGTGAGGATTGGGGCACTTAAGCTTTGCTACCGTAATTGCACTTGACTCCCTCACTTCAGCGCAATCATCAAAGATTACCTGGTTAGTTTGCCCTTTGTGGCACCTGGCTCACCCTTTTCACTGGGCTGGACCAATTTTCTTGCTGTAGTTTGTGTTTCATAGTTTATCTTTTGAGGTCTCACTCAGTTGTGGAGGGCCTTGCTAAGCTGCTGAGGCTGGCTGCGAACCTGCAATCCTCCTGTCTCAGTCTCCTAAGTACCAGGATTACAGGCATGCACTACCGTGCCTGGTACAAGTGTCACAGGGCTGCAAGTTTCCTTTGGTTCTTGTCTTCCCAAAAGAAAGATTTCATTTGGCGGACACAGATAGGGTGAGCATGAAGGGTTCTCTTGGGTGGGTTTGCCAGGAGGGTCACAGAGCTGGCTGGTCCCATAGCAAAGAGAGAGAAGAGTTGAGTCTGCTGCATGGCAAGTTTTTTATACTGTCCGGAAATTCCACCCCTCCTCATGCATAGTAATTTGGGGTGGTTACATCTGGATTTTGCACTGCTATGTTGGAATTTTCTGGTGGTGTTTAAAGCTGCAATGTAATGGCTCCAAGTCTGATCACAGCTGGGCGGGGCAATCCCCATATCTCTTCTCAGGAAGGCTCCGCCCTGTCCCATTTCTTTCCCTGCCCTGCTCATGCCTGGTTAACTACCTAACACAAGAACCGATTTTTAAGATACAAGAGAAAGAAAGCACGCATTTATCACTGAACATAATCAGGACCGAGGAAAGAACAGAGGCTCACTAGCTTTGCAATAGCCACTCTTTTGAGATCATTCTGAAGTTCATTTTCCTTGCCTTCTGAGTGCAAGTGGTTGGCCCCTTCCTCTGGTCTTGAGGAACTAACTGCCTTTAACCATTCAGTTTATGCTGACCAAACAACTCTGTGCATTTGTTTTCTCGGCCCTGAGGGTATACTTATGTGGAACCCAGCTAACTATAGCATTTCACTCTTCTTCCTTTAAAAGTAAACAGTCTCTCAATCTGTTTGTCCTCCCACAGTGTCCTTTTGTGGGTGTCTCATTAAGATGTTTTCATTTAGAGTAGAAGGGTTGGCCTTATTCTTACTTCCCTGGTCTGGACAATTTAAAGAATTCCCTACCTACCTCCTCTCCACATCCTACAATTCTCAGCCACAAGAGTATGGCATAAACTATGACTATGTGTCACCTGCCATAAAGTTTGGGGCAAGTTATTTGCAACCAATAAAATATGAATGATTGCAACATGCCCTCTGGCTCCCTCTGTTACAGCAATAGCCCTATAATACCACCATCACTCAGATATTCCTGTGTATTTTTTAAGAGTGAGGAAAAAAGAAACATAGGGGTCATAAAAAGCACCGCCATGACCTCCAGCCTATGTCATTTATGTGCGAGCCTTAGGGAAACCATGGCTGATACACTCTCCATGGCCGTAGTGATGACGATTTAATCTAGGTGTATCTATAGGACTGGATATATGAATTGAGGCTAAAAAAACAGCCACCGCCGTACCATTAAAAAGTGCCAATTACATATTTGTTTGGGTGGTAACATCTGTTTTCCAAGAACCAAGAAGACTAAGACTTAATACATAATACCAAGGTAGTAGAAAACTATTATCTAATATATTGGACAAATAAATTTTAGATTAGAAATGTATTTGGGCCAGGGCATGCTACATTGTGTGGGTATTACATACATACATGCTTTATTTTCTTGAATTAAGTTGTGATAATCCAGCTAGAAAAGTTTCATAGAACTGCTTATATCTAAATGAAATGCTTTGGTGAAGAAAATGTTCTTTGACTGGTTGATTTTGTCAATCCAGACCTGGTAATTAATATAATGACATGTCATAGCTGGACTATTCTCAGATCCAACATGGATTCTAAAAAGGAAGCAACTTGAGCCATAAGAACTTTTATTTTTATGCCATGGTATCATTGCTAAGTAATACCTTACCCTTCATAGGCATGAGCCATGGAAACAGATGAAGCAATTTAAACAAGACAACTCCAGGTCTGTAGGTATTCTGAATAAAAGACTTAAGACCATTTTCTGTTACTTATAAAAAAGGAAATTTTAGAGACTTGAGCATCATAGAAACAGCAGATTTAAGAGGATTAAAAAAAAAAACTACATTTACACTGCATTTCTTTGGGTACTAATATCTTTGCCTGATCTGAGATTATGTGGGACACTAGGAATAAATAAAAGTATAAAGAACTTTAGTTTGGTTTGATAAAATAAAAAGAAAGGCAATCCGGGTTGTCATTTAAAATTTTAGAGTGTTTCACATATGCAGTGCTATGTTACTAAGCAATGAACACTTTCATTAAAAAATTTATTTCACACTTTTATACAAATATCCACAGGTATTTTCTAATCATGAAATAATTTTACAATGCTAGTTAGTATAAAAATGTATCAAATGCAAACAGACCAGTGACTCGACTTGAGATGACATTAACAACTATAAAGTTAAATACCATAAACATTCTTGTCTCTTTGTTGTCTAACTACCCTCCCACTCCTCTTTTCAGGACATTCATTTTTATAACAAAGGCCTACAAACACTGTCAAAATATCAGTTTCTTAGTATCCTATAAAGCCAGGTGTTGGGTTCCAAGTTACCCAAGCAAGAAACTGAGACTTTAAACACTGTTATGACCTCTTTTAAAGAAATTTTTGTAAACAAAGTATCATTTGTAAAATTGTTTTTGTGAATGAAAATTCCAAAGTACAACCAGATAATGTTCTTAACTATCTTAAGTATATAAGATCTGTGAAAAGAAAAAAAATTAAAACTCCAAAGCAACAATGGCATACATAGCTGTATTTTGTTCTTTTAAAAGATTGAGACACTGTTTATCCTAAAGCCAAACAAATTAGCACCTGTTTGCTGTTGCTTGCTCCCCATATAACTTAACATTTTGAAGCACAGTAATTAGAAAAAATCCAGCTTTCAAATATATTCAATTTCTATTGAATGTATAGAGTAATAACTGTCTCCCTCTCCCACCCCCACCAGTTTTACAATTTAAAGATCCTATGAAAGTAGTCCCAAAGTCATTTGGGAATTTAGATAGGGAAGGCAATAAAATAAAAAAGCAGAACGCTGACTCACTGATTAAATGGTTCCAATAGCATTTAAAAAGTTAAGAGCCACGCTGTTCCCTCTGACCAGAATGGCAGCTGAAAGCGTCTGGGCAGCGGATGCTCATTCAGTAGTCTCACACTGGATCGCTCTGGACCCACCATAGGTACTCAAGGCTTCGTTCAAGTCCTGAATATACAGTATTTTCAGCAGTGAGTAAACATGCCCTAGAGTTCAATGAGCAAACTCATTTTCTCCAAGAGTTCCTGAAAGGTATAGCATGAAATTCAAAACTATCACACAGGGCTCTAAACCAAAATATACTGATGTCTGATAAGAATTAAACATCTGACAATCAATCCTTTTCCTTAAACCTTTTGAGTTACGGGAGGGGCTGCCATGTAGGAGATATTATAATTTACAGATAAGTTTACGACATTAAAACAACTATCTGGTACATTTATAAAGAATTATTTTCTTTTTGCAAGTAAATAATTGAGGTCAAATCATGACCTCTCGTGTTCTGATTGCTTAAACCAACCTGAAGGATCTTTGGCCTGTTAGTCAATAACAAAAATGGTTTGAAGAAAAAATAAATATCATATACAAACAAGTATAACTAGCATTCAAGTCTGCTGCACCTGTGTTTTAGTGAAAACAGAGAAGGAAACCTGTGTGCATTTGGTGTGCGCAAGGATTCACACATCTAGGAAACAGAGAAAGAGGGCCGGATGGCAACATTACCTTCTATTGCACATTTAATTTAAGACAGCACTTTAAACTGAGACACAGCTAGCTACTCTGAGGGTGTAGTGTTGTTCTGCGGGACAGTTTTCTTGCAGGTTCTCCATCCTACAGGAAGGATGCTTGCAGCGGCGGCAGGCTGCGACGGCCACTCTGTTAGCGTGGGTGCCCTCCTCCAGCTACGTTATTAGGAGGATGTCCCACAAGTGCACCTGGGCAGGCCCTTCCCCAACATGTGTAAGTCAGCCACACCAAAAACAAAGGCAACCCGGAAAGTTAAATTAAGGCAGTTAAAGAAAAATCCATTCCAACAGTCTTAAATTTGGCTGTGCAAAAACAGGAGCCTTAGGCTGTGTAACAATATCCACAGTTAAAACTGTAGGTTCGTACTGTGTGTAGTCAGTCTGAGATCAATCCAGGTATTGAACAGGCTTTTAAATCCACTTGTATTGGGGTTGGGGGAAAAAAGTACTTTGGGTACTCTGAAGCTTTCCTGGCCCTCCTAGGAGTAACTTTCGTTTTCACTCCACTTTGTGATCCACTGTTTTTTTTCAAGGTTATCGTTGTATTTTTCATCTTTGATCTCTCGCTCTTCTTTCCGGATCCTTACAGCATGGTATCGGGGAACGCTATCATCGTACCTAGAACGCTTAAAGAATCCACACTGGAGAAGGAGGAGAAAAAAACAGACACAAATTAATTTCAAGAAAATCAAGTGCACCAAATGGAAATGGTCTAAGCTGTTTGTCCAGCTGTGTCTATCTTTGCACTAAGAGAAAAAATATGCCGTTTTCTTTTAAGAAAACACTAATAGGTTGAAAAGAAATAATATCCAATGGGAATAAACATAAGAGAACAATTGTACAACCGGGAGAAAAGTCCATTTTCACCTCATCTATACATTTTATAAACAATGGAGGCTACCTCCTGACTAACAAGAGTTTAAGTGCTTCCATTTAAAAAAATCACAATATCCTATGTAAAAGATCTAATTTTCAAGTTACTAAATCATTTTAAGAACAATTTTTACAGGCATAAATCCAAAATTACTTTATGCTCCTCTCCCACTGGTAAAATAGAAATGAGGTCACAAATATTTTACAAATGACTATATGAATATGCTGGATCCCAAGGGGTCAATCTAAGTCTTCTGTCCACTGAGGCCTCAATACACACATCCCGTCTCATTAGCTAGAAGTTAATTTACATGTCTGGATTTGCTTTTACGTGTCACAAAGTAATTGTGTCCTGTAATATAATCAACCATGTACCACACAGGACTCAAGGAAAGTATCACTGCACTGAATTTCAGAGTACTCCCTAATTTATCTTCCTCTGCAAAAAGAAAGACAACATTTATACTCAAATTGCTTTTTTTTTCAAGTACTGGGGATTGAATCCAGGGGCATTCTACCTCCGAGCTATACCTCTAGCCCTTCTTATTTTTTGTTTTGAAACAGGGTCTTGCTAGGTTGCTGAGAGTTTTGCTACGTTGCTAAGGCTATCCTCAAACCTGCGATCCTCCTGTCTCAGCCTCCCAAGTACTAGGATCACAGGCATGCACCACCACACATGGCTTGGATATATATTTTATTTACTCTTTTTATGTGTGTGTGGTACTGGGGGTTGAACACCCAGGGGCATACTACCACCGAGCTACACCCCCAGCCCTTCTTTTATTTATTAATTTTTTTGTGGTACTGGGGATTGAGTCTAGGAGAGTTCTACCTCTGAGTTATACCCCCAGCCTGATTTTAGTTTGCATTTTGAAACAGGGTCTTGCTAAATCGCTGAGGCTGGTCTCGAACCTGCGATCCTCCTGTCTCAGCCTCCCAAGTACTGGGATTACAAGCGTGCACCACCACGCCCGGGCTCTATTTTTTATTTTGAAATGAAGTCTTGCTAAGTTGCTGAGGATCTCACTAAGTTGCTGAGACTGGCCTCAAACAATCCTCCTATCTCAGGCTCCCAAATACTGGGATCCTAGGCATGCACCACCACACCCAACTATTTTATTGACTTTTTAAAAAACACTCAATTTGATCCAAAGTGTATTTTGAGAATATACCTGAAAATGTTTTTTTAAATGTGTTTTCAGATTAAAAAAAATGCAGCATAGGAGGATGACAAAGATACTTAGAATGGTCAATTAATGTGCTTATTATGTGACAGCAACAGGAAGAGAACATTCATGTTGAAGGATGTTATGTTATAAAAATGCCATGGGGCAAGACAAAATCATATGTCTAGTTATTACTGAATCAATAAGCCAAATGAGCCAAGAGGTTTTGTTCTAGGCCATTTCTACATGGACACATTTATTATTCTGTGCAAAAATAAAGCCAACGTACTTATCTATTACAAAATATGGCTGCTGCCTGATCCATTTAAAAAAGGAAATTCAGGGTGAAATGTAAAATCAAAATGGCAATGTTGCAGATTCACTGTCACAGTACCATGGAAAGGGATCACAGGAATGATTCTATATTCTCATGTCCACAGAAATGAAAAAAGGAATCATTACCAATTCCTCTTTTCCTAGATTTACAAATCAGAGAAGCAAAACATGAGTTTAAAATCAACTGAGACCCAAGGTGGAATAAAATCTCTAAACACATGAAACATGGTCAAATCCCATTACAACATAATAAAATAAAAACTGTTCACAACACTTTTGTGTGTGTGCTAGAATTTTGTATATTTTGCAGGTTTCTTTGGCCAAGGACCGTTTCCTGAAGGTGTCCATAAAGCCCATCATGCTGACAATCATTCTTTGTTGTAATGGTCTTTGACCTGAAGGAGATATGCAGGAAAAGGAAGTTGCATGCTTAGCTAGCATAGAATGATTCCCGAGCAACAGTAAAAAGCATTCCCAGCCTGCCCCATCACTCTACAGCAAGGAGGACAAAAAGATGACAACGAGGACGCCTCTTCACCAAGAGACACACGACGTTTCCAGCATGCAACAGGTTAATCAGGCAGTCAACACCAGCTTCTCTCCCCGAGAAATTCCAAAATGGACAAGAAATCTGGGAGATTTCTTATGCATCTTTGAAATTCCAAGTGGGATGCTATATTCTGGATTAACAACATGTGGCAAACCGGGCTACTGTGGAGGTCTAAAACCTCCTTTTGTGTGTGCCAAAGGTTGTGATTTTCTTCATTGCTGTGGGTAATGCTTAACAAGAATACAAAATAACTCACCTGCAACAAAAGATTCTTTGTGCATTAAAAAAAATTGCATACTTTCAAGTGAAATAGATAAAACAATAAATCCAAGCAAGGCAAGCCAGTGTGGACATCTGGGAACATCTGTTAATGGGACACACACAGCAAGCTTTGCTCTTAAAGTTAGCCACCACAACCATAAGCAGGTCCCACAGCTAGCAATTAAAAAACTTTGATCAATTACCAATTACAGAAGTAGATCAATACTATGCATCAGAAGTAAGCCTCTCTTTATCAGACGGCTGAGCATGGATCTCAGCCTTGTGATATGTGGCATCATAATGATCTTTCTTATTTCTCTTGAAGAAACCACACTATAAGGAAGCAAGGTATTTAGTCAATTTTACAGTTTTGTGGATAAGAGCTACACAAAAGAACATGTCATATTTTAAACTGCTTTCTATTTACAGCTCATTTACAAAGAAACCACTTTTGACCAACCAGAAATGAGCTGTGTTACATTGTGACAGCATCTGATACACTCTATCACCATGGATCTCTGGTCAAATGGATGACAGTAATAGGCTAATTGTCTTTTCTATTCGTAGTAGATATCCTAAGGATAAAAATCACCCTAAAAAGGAAAATGTATGCACATTCGATTGAATTTTCAGGTGGTTTCTTCTTGCAGGAGAATAGACTCCAAAAAGGCAAAAGATTGACTTCTGCAGTCCACTGAGATGAAGGTTAGAAGATAAATTCTCTAAGTAAAATTTAACACAAATCCAAATAAAATATAGGTATACTATGAGTATTTTTCTGACTTTCACAGAAATTTTATGAAACAAATTCCATCTACTTGAGGCCCTTGGATCTGTGGGGTAAATCACAATAAAAATCTGGATACACCATCATGAAAAGAATGATTGCTGTCATTTTCCCACATTTTGAACGACCACGTAACCCTTAAATGATAGTTACCCGTGTTCCCCAGGTTAGGTCACTCCAAAAAGTATACAAGTATAATTCCACTTTCCACTATATTTTCCTTCATTCAACAATGGCGAACTTTTTCTATTTACTTTTATCTAGTTCATAAGCCATGGAACTGCCTTTTGAAATATAACTTGGCAGAATAAATCTTTTCTGGAAAATTCTGGCAACATATAAAGGTAAAAAAAATCTAGATCCACTTTATGCAATATGATGGCTACTAGCTACATGTGATTACTCAAGTTTAATTTAAATTAAATATAAAATTTCAGTAACTCCATTATACTAGCCATTAAACAGCCACATGAGACTCGGTTCCCATACTGAACACTGCTGATCCAGAACATTTCCAGTTACAGAAAATTTTGTTGGGCAGCACTGAATATCTCGAAACTTATTTGTGAAGCTCAAGGTAATTAATACACAGTAAACACACTGAGCCAACTTTCAATAAATGCTAGTAAATAGGGTGGGAAGAAGAATGGACCAGGGACCAAGCGTTTTGGTCCAATGGGGCAACATTGTTAATATCCCTGGGAATAAGCATCTTCATCTACAAAAAGAAGGTGACTGGGTCATCACAGAGAACTTTTACTTCCAAACAAAATCCTATACCAAAGCCCCTATATATTTTTTTTCTCTTCTCTTTTTTTTTTTTTGGTACTGGGTATTGAACCCAGGGGCATTCTACCTCTGAGCTACACCCTCAGCCAGCCCTATTTTGTTACTTTTTTTAAATTTTGAAACAGGGTCTTACTAAGTTGCTGAAGGCCTTGCTAAATTGCTGAGGCTGGCCTTGAACCTATGATCCTCCAAGTCTCAGCCTCACAAGAACAGGAATTACAGGCATGCACCACTACACCTGGCAAAAGCCAGTACTTAAAACAGATAAAAATCAGAGCTCCTCTGGTTAAAGCGGAGATCTCCAACCACTTAGTTTTGCCACCTATGGATGTACAAAACTCAATTTAAAGGCTACTGAACTGGAATTCTTTCTGACCCTAAAAGTCTATGAGTTTAAAAACAAACAATTCAGTTTACGATAGAAGAGTACAAAGCAATAAGAATGATTTCATGGATTTTTTGTTTGTTTGTTTTTGTTTTGCGGTACCGGGAATTGAACCCAGGGGCATTTTACCTCCAAGCTACACCCCCAGCCCTATTTTTTATACTTTATTTTGAAACCGGGTCTCACAAAGTTGTGGAGGGCCTCACTAAGTAGCTGAGGCTGGCCGCGAACCGGATCCTCCGGTCTCCGCCTCCCAAGTACTGGGATTACAAGCGTGTGCCACCACGCCTGGCCAATAAGAATGATTTCCATGTAGGGGTTGTAGAAGTTATCTGATACAGTCTCCTTGGGAGTCTAGATACTTGAGAGTCCAATTGGCTTATTCAACGAGGAAGGCAAATCTGAGCCTCAGAGAGCTGAGACGATTTGCCCAAGATTATACAGAGCTTGGATTTCTTAACCTTCAACCCACTGCTTTGTCTCAATGAGGATTAAAGACTACTGATAAGATCTGCTCTAAAAAGATTGTCCTCATGACCTCTTCCAGAAAGCACAAGACAATCTTCAAATACCTAATCCCAAATTTATTTATTTTTTGTGGTACTAGGGGTTGAACCCAGGGGGCATTTTACCTCCAAGCTACACCCTCAGCCCTATTTTATTTTTTTTATTTTGAAATAGGATCTTGCTAAATTGCTGAGGGTCCCACTAAGTTGTTGAGGCTGGCCCTGAACCTGCAATCCTCTTGTCTCAGCCTCCCAAGTACTTACAGGTGTACGCCACCATGCCTGGCTGCCAAATTTAGTTTTTGAAATAAAAATAATTGTTAGGGCAACTCCTCTCTTGTCTGGCTGTGCTTGCTAGAGAAATATAGTGCCTGGAGTAAACATCAAGAGTAAAATCGACGAAAACCCCACTCAGTAGGAGTCTTGGTAGGAACAGATTCCAAGTTTCAATCGCATGTTTGGAGGACATCAGAACATTATCTCAGACAGGCAACAGGAAGTTACTTGGAAGAATAGTCACATGTGGCTATTCAGAATAAAGCAAAAAAGAGATGCCCAATATTTGAATATAGTATCCTTGAAGCTTTGTCCATTTATACTCTTGGATCCAAAGAAAAGAAAAGGATGGTTTGATTCTAGAGGGCTGTTGTTTCAGCCAAAATCTCTGGACCAGAGGTATTTAGGAATTCAGAATTTTGGACACTTTAGAAATGTGTAATGCCACTGTAATAAAATACATATATACATATATAATATGTAATACATATATATATATACACATATAATGCCTCTGTAATAAAAATGTTAATGTTTCTGTAATAAAACTAATGAATAAAGTACAAAGACTATAAATAGCTTCTCTTCATATCATGTCAGGTTTTGCCACCAAATAAGTCATTACAAACTTTCAGTTTTTAGAACTTTCTGGAATCTGGAATTACAGATAAGATACTGTAGATCTGCCTTATTCACTGGGAATAAAATAAAATCTGTAGGTTGCTTTGTATCTGTCTCTCACACACTTTTTTATAAAGTAGACTATTTTCAGGTAGGAAGCAGAGGTAAAATATTATACTCTATGCACAGAGGATCAAATTCCAACGAAGCACATCATATTGAGCCCTGCAGACCTCCTCATGTCTGACAGCCCTCTCGAGAAGGTGTTCATTCATCTCACTTTTTTCTACTCCCAAGCTAACTGCAAGTAAACAAAACCCAATGGCTGCCATGAACTCGGTTGTTTTTTTTTTTTTTTTTTTTTTTTGCTGGTACTAGGGATTGAACCCAAGGTGCTCTACCACTGGTACCACTGAGCTACATCTCCAGCCCTTTTTATTTTTTATTTTAAAACAAGGTCTTGCTAAGTTGCCCAGGCTGGCCTTGAACTTGCAATCATTTTCTCAGCCTCCCAAGTACAGGGATTACAGGCATGCGCCACCACACCCAGCTAAACATTTTTTATAGATGTTGAAATTAGCAGGAATACAGATTCAGATTAATCTGATATCCAACAATTTGGCTTAGATCCAGACTTTGATCATAAATGAAGAAAATCCTAAAGTAGTAAAATTCAAATATGTTATTTGCCAAACACATTGCATTATATGCAAGATAAACCAAACTTTATTCATTTAAAAAACTTATGTATAAATTAAATACCTTTAAATATAAATTATTAGGTAAAATACAGGTATTCATTATAAAATTTTCTCAAGTTTACTATATATTGGTAAAGTTTCATAATAAAATGTTGGGGAAAAGGAAGCAATGAAAAAGAAAAACATACTATCAGTGTTCATTCACATTTTTTAAAACGTGAAATAAAGTTTGTATCATGAGACTCAAATAGCAGATATGCCTTACCTTCCATAATAGAAACACTAACAGAGCAAGCATCAAAATCCCCGCAAGAATAGCCACTAGGATGATCCACCAAGGAACTCCCGAATACTGAGCTGCAGTCTTTGAGGGAAACACAGTCACCCGAACCTACGGAGCACAAAAGAAAGAAATCACTGTGAGCTGGGGCGCAAGTTAACACCAGGAGTCTACAATTGTGCTTCTCAACACATTTTGGACAGTGGAGTTGTCTTTCTGGTGGAAGATCCTTTCTCTTTGTAACAGAATCACATTCCCTTGAAGATCTTTCCCAGAGACTGAAAAAGGCTGGGCTGTGTGTTCTGACAATGTAGCTATTTCTCTGCCAACTTATCTTTAAAAAAAATTTTTTAACAAAGGTAGAGGAAACTGTGTAATGAACCATCATGTATTCATCATCCTGCTTCAACAATTCTCAATAAACAGCCAATCCTGTTTTAACCATATAACTTATCTTTTTATCTTCCTTTCTTTTCTGTGGTTTTGGGGATTGAACTTTACACCTGTGAAGCAAGCCCTCTACCACTGAGCTACACCTCCAGCCTTTAACCTGGTATCCTTTTGAGAAAGATCACACCTTTTTTTTTTTTTTTTTTTGGTGTGTGTGTGGTACTAGGGATTGAACCTAGGGGTATTCTACCTCTGAGCTGCAACCCCAGACCTTTTCATTTTTTATTTAGAAACAGAGTCTCACTAAGTGGCTGGCCTCAAACCTGCACACCTCCTGTCCCAGCCTCCCAAGTACTGGGATTACAGGTGTGTACCACCATGCCCGGCTCACACTTTCTTTTCTTTTCTTTTTTTTTTTTTAGTACTGAGGATTGAACCCAGGGGCATTCTACCTCTGAGCTACACCCCCAGCCCTATTTTTTAGTCTTTATTTTGAAACAGGGTCTCACTAAGTTGCGGAGGGCCTCACTAAGTAGCTGAGGCTGGCTGCAAACCTGTGATCCTATCTCAGCCTACCAAGTACTGGGATTACATGCGTGCGCCACCACACCC
>PVJS01054321.1:0-13043 GCA_004027185.1 Glis glis
AAAAAAAAAAAACAAAAAAAAAAACATAGCTGAGCATGGTGGCACATGTTGTAATCCCAGTTCTTGGGAGGATGAGACAGGAGGAATGCAGGTTCACGGCCAGCCTCAGCAACTAGTAAGGCCCTCCGAAACTTTGTGAGACCTGTTTCAAAATAAAAGAATAAAATAGGGTTGGGGGTGTAGCTCAGAAGTAGAATGCCCCTGGGTTCTATCCCCAGTACTGCAAAAGGAGGGGGGACAACTAACAACAAAATAAAACAATAGCTGAGTTAGCTCAGTAAGTAGTACAGCAACCCTTGGCTGTATATCCAGTACTGGCAAAAGGAAAACAAAAGGGCTGGAGGTTTAGTTCAGTGGTAGAGCACTTGCCTGGCTTGAGTGAGCCCCTGGGTTTAATTCCTAATATTGGGGGAAAAAAAGGCACATAATAGCACTTGCTTGGCCCACTCCAGGCCCTGGTTTCTACCCCCCCCCCCCGCACTGCAAAGAAAAAAAAAATCAACTGAAAGAGCCTTGGTCCTCCATGTGTTGGTTTGGAGTATGAATTACCAGAATCCACTAAAGTCATCCCTAATGGTAATTATTGTTAAGGGAGCTCATAAAAACATCATTTATTGTTAGAAATCATGACAGAATACAATGCCCAAATCCATTTTACTTTTCTGGTGTGATGTGAAAGACTACTCTCTATTGCTGGTCAGCTGCTCATCTTTCAAAGCCATTAAGAGTTCACCAAGTCCTCAGGGAGGCAACAGGGTAGCCTAGCACTTCTACTGACAAGTGTGCTCACTCACTTAGGATACTGGGTAAGATCGCTGCTCCAGCGTCACATGTAAGTCAGCCAAAATCAGGCTTGCTGAGGCAAAGGCTCTTTCACTGAGGACTCTAGTCCTGGAAGGCTTCTCCTTCGACGAGCTGCCAGCTCAATCTTCTGAACCAGTCTCACATCCCAGGGATGGGTCACAAAGCTGATGACAGTGCCTGGCACCTCACTCCCCACACGTCCCACTCTCCCTGCTCTGTGGATGTAATCTTGTAGGGTGAGGGGGAAATCATAATTGACAACCAGCTCCACATGGGTGCTGTCCAGGCCTCGAGAGGCTATGTCTGTGCAGAGAAGTATGTCTCGTGAGCCCTTCTGGAAGCACTGGAAGATACCTGCCCTCATTGAGGCTGGCATTTGCCCCTGTAGCCTTAGGTGTTGGATTTTGTGGTCATCCAGAATATATCCCAGCCAGTTCACAGTACTGGAGCTGTTACAGAACACCAGGACAGTTCCTGAGGGTCCAATCTTGTCTGCTTTGTCATGCTTCTTGAGGATCTGCACCAGCTCTGTTACCTTTTCTGCTCCCTTCAGCCTCATAAATGTCTGCCTGACATGAGGCATGATGCAGTGGAGCTTGGAGCTGGTGATGGTGGTGAGAGACTCTGGGTTGGCGACTTTACTCAGCAACTGTCCTACACCTTCAGGAAAAGTGGCTCCCACCAGCACTAACTGAGCTTTGGGATTGAAGGGGTCTTCCAAGTCGGCTAGGTTCTGGGCTATATAGCTCTTTTCCAAGATATACTCCACCAGTTCCAGGAAGCTTTCATCCAGCAATGTGTCTGCCTCATCCAACACCAAGAAGGAGAGCTGCTCCAGGCTGACCAGTTGACTTTTCAGGGACTTCCACAGAGCCCCTGGAGTGGCCACTAGCACATCTACTGAAGGTTGTTTGGATAGTTGCAGCCTGATCCTACGCATGCCACGGCCTCCCCCTAGATCTCGCACCTGCAGACCCAAAGAGCTGCCCAATGGCTGGGCCACAGCCTGCACCTGTTCGGCCAATTCTCGGGAAGGCACAAGGACCAGGCCCCGGGGAGAAGGGATAAGGCGGGAGTCCAGGGTTGGTCGGCTCATCAGCCGTTGAAACAGTGGTAGTAGGTAGCTTAGAGTCTTGCCACTACCGGTTTCTGCGGCGCATAAGATGTGGCGACCGCGAAGTAGTGGGGGGATGCTGCTTGACTGCACAGTCGTGGGCCGAACAACTTCGGGCGCAGCCTCCTGCAGTGCGTGCAGCACACGGGGCTGCAGACCCAGATCCGCGAAGCTGGCCTGGGACGAGAGGTTCCGCAGCGCGGGCGCCTCCTGTTGCGAGCGCTCGATGGAGAAATAGTCCCGACACGCGCGCCGACGCTTCCAGCCACGCGAGGCGAGGGGCGCGCATTCCCAACGGCCAAGAGTGAGGCGCGCGGACTGGTTGAACTCTGGCCGCCGCGCGGAGAGCAGCAGTGGTCCGGGTCGCGCTAACACCGGCCTCTGGGTGCTCCTACGCCCGCTCTGTCTCTGTTCCTGCCGCCGCTGTAGAGCCCGCGGAATGCGCACCACTGGCAGGGGTTCGTCGGGACTGCGGACCGCCAGATCCCGTCGAGGCGCCTGGAGTAACCGAACGGCGAGCGACAACCCGGTTTGCCGTGCTAGAGCCATGTTCTCCTAGGTGCGGGAGAGGCGCATGTCAGTGACGTCACGTATGCGCCGCGGCCTCGCCTACGGTGGCCGGCGCGGCTCAGTGAGGCATGCGGAGCTGGAGAATCGTCAGGAAGGTGGGAAACTCTGTATAGTTAAGTGACTGCAAGGTCTGTAGGTCTGAACAGGGGCTGGCGACGTCCAGACCTCGGCCAGCCCTGGGTTAGGGCGCGCGGTGGAGGTAGGAGAGGGGCCCGGCAATAAGAGGCGGCAGTTGCGCTCTGCCCCCATGAACCAGGAGTGCCGTGGCTTCTGGCGATTGGGTGCCCGGTCCCTGCGATTCTCCTTTATCGTTCTCTTTGCCTCTTGGATGGCTTGTTCAGTGCGGTCTCCCCCTGCAAACTTTGAGGGTACAGGGTGCAGCGATGTTTTCAGAGATGTGGACCTCGCTTGCGAACTGGCGATATGTTTTCTGAGAGATTGAATGAATCGTAGATCTGGGGGTTGAGACAAGAGTCTGGAGTCGTAGGTCTAGACTCAATTCCCACCTCATTCTGGCTGAAAGCCCACAGTGCAAACTGGTGGACTTCACCTTATTTTTTCTCTGAAGTGGGAGGTGATATCTTAAGGCTTTCTTTCAAGCAGAACCATCTCTTCTTCACATTTACACTTTTTTTTTTCAGCCAATCTTCACTCTGTTTCCTTGCCACCCTTCTCAGCTTCCCATCCTGAACCCATCGCTCTTGCATCCTGCTCAGCTCCTCTGGCTTTTCAGACACCGTAATTGCTTAAGTAGTAGTAGTAAGGATCCAGTTAGCCCTATAAAGTGATCAGATATGTGGCTTATCTCACACAGGCCTGGTCAGGCAGACTATTTTACTTGAATTTATAGATGCAGAGTGTTACAAAAACAAACACACACAAACTACACAGCCAGGCAAGATGGAACAAGCCTGTTATCGCAGTACTTGAGAAGCTGAGACAGGATGATCGTAGGTTTGAGGCCAGCACCTGTAACTTAGTGGTTTCAAAGTAAAAATAAACCGGGCGTGGTGGCGCAGGCTTGTAATCCCAGTACTTGGGAGGCTGAGACCGGAGAATCCGGGTTCGCAGCCAGCCTCAGCTACTTAGTGAGGCCCTCTGCAACTTCGTGAGACCCGGTTTCAAAATAAAGGATAAAAAATAGGGCCGGGGGTGTAGCTCGGAGGTAGAACGCCCCTGGGTTCAATCCCCTGTACCGCAAAAAAAAAAAAGTAAAAATAAATAAATAAGGCTGGGCTGTAACTCAGAGGTAGAACACCCCTGGGTTCAATCCCCTGTAAGACACACACAAAAAAACAACAATCAAATTAAAAATGCACTATTAGCACTTCTTGAACACATATGAAAATGGTGTCAGATCTTTTCTATAGTCTGAGGTTCCTGTTTGTGGATTGATTACATGGGAGGTTCTTAATATCTGGAAAAAGTACTTTAGTTTCATTAAATACAGTTGGTCTTCCCTATCTGCAGTTTGGGCATCTGTGGATTCAATCAACCTTGGATTGAAAATATTCCCCAAAAACACTGTGTCCTGGCTTGGAAGGATAGCTCAGTGGTAGAGCTCTTGCATAGCACGAGTGAACCTTTGGGTTCTATCCGTAGCACAACAAAAATGTTGATATTGACCATAAACAGACTTTCTTTTTGGTAGTCCTGGGGATTGAACCCAGGGACTCACAAATACTAGACAAGCACTCTATCACTGAGTTACATCCCTGTTCCTTTTTTTTTTTTTTTTTTTTTGCGGTACTGGGGATTGAACCCAGGGGCATCCTACCTCTGAGCGACACCCCCAGTCCTATTTTATTCTTTATTTTGAAACAGGTCTCATTAAGTTGTGGAGGGCCTCACTAAGTAGCTGAGGCTGGCTGCAAACCTGCGGTCCTCCTGTCTCAGCCTCCCAAGTACTTGGATTACAAGCATGCGCCACACCACACCGACTTCTTATTCTTTATTTTTGAAACAGGGTCTCACTAAGTTGCAGAGGGCCTCACTAAATAGCTGAGATTGGCCACGAACCTAGGATCCTCCTGTGTCAGCCTCTCAAGTACTGGGATTACAAGCATGTACCACCACGTCTGGCTATCCTCATTCCTTTTAAAATTTTTTTTTAAGACAGAGTCTTTGTGTGTGTGTGTGTGTGTGTGTGTGTGTGTGTGTGTTACTGGGGATGGAACCCAGGGGCATTCTACCTCCGAGCTATATCCCCAGATCTATTTTATTCTTTTAATTTGAAACAGGGTCTCACTAGGTTGTAGATGGCCTCACTAAGTTGCTGAGGCTGGCTCTGAACCTGCAATCCTCCTGTCTCAGTCTCCCAAGTACTGGGATTACAAGGATGTGCCACGATACCCGGCTTAAGACAGAGTCTTGCTAGTTGCCCAGGCTGGCCTCGAACTTGCAGTTGTCCTGCCTCAGTCTCCTGAGTAGCTGAGATTACAGGTGTGGGCTACCATGCCCAGTTTCTATTCTACTTTTATGATTGTTTCCAAAAATTCAGAACCAGTGGGGCGTGGTGGCGCATGCTTGTAATCCCAGTACTTGGGAGGCTGAGACCAGAGGATCCCGGTTCGCAGCCAGCCTCAGCTACTTAGTGAGGCCCTCTGCAACTTAGTGAGACCCTGTTTCAAAATAAAGAATAAAAAATAGGGCTGGAGGTGTAGCTCAGAGGTAGAATTCCCCTGGGTTCAATCCCCAGTACCACACACACACACACAAAAAAAAAAACTGCCCAAAACTCAGAACCCCTTGTTCTTTATCTAAATAGTTCCCTGGATGTCTGACCTGACAGGTTTCATCCATTTCCAGTATCATTGTTTTTCAGATATAAAACAAAGAATCCCTTTGCACCAAGCCAGAGCAGATACATCGAAGGAATTATCAGAAAAGAACAATACATAGAGGTATGTATGTGTATTCGGATTTTGTTCAAATATTAAGGGCAGGGTAGTTGGTTAGTAAGTATATAGCTGCTTTCTCATTATACTT
The DNA here is from genome assembly GCA_004027185.1 of Glis glis. Classification (NCBI taxonomy): domain Eukaryota; kingdom Metazoa; phylum Chordata; class Mammalia; order Rodentia; family Gliridae; genus Glis; species Glis glis. The sequence goes on from PVJS01054321.1 coordinate 5,477, forward strand.
GAGCCATCATAATACAGTTACATCAAAATCTCATATGGGTTGGAGCACTGCAGCCAGGTGTCCACCTCTGCCATTCTGTGAAACCCTGCATTTAATCTCTAACACTACCCCTCCCCCCAAAAAATCTTCTCTTCTTAGTGAACCTGCTTTGACTTTTCTATTTTTTTATTTTTGGTGGTAGTACTGAGGATTGAACCCAGGGGAATTCTACCTCCGGGCTACACCCCCAGCCCTATTTTTTATTCTTTATTTTGAAATAGGGTCTCACTAAGTTGCAGAGGGCCTCAGTGAGTAGCTGAGGCTGGCTGCAAACCCGGATCCTCCAGTCTCAGCCTCCCAAGTACTGGGATTACAAGCGTGCGCCACCATGCCTGGCTTGACTTTTCTATTTAAAATTGCAACCCAGCCAGGCATGGTGGTGCATACCTGTAATCCCAGTACTTGGGAGGCTGATACAAGAGGATCATAGATTCTAGGACAGCCCAGCCTCAGCAATGTGGTGAGATTCTCAGCAACCTAGCAAGAACCTGTTTCAAAATTAAAAATTAAAAATAAGGGCTGGCAGGCTGGGTGTGATGGCACTTGCTTGTAATCTCAGTACTTGGGAGTCTGAGACAGGAGGATCGCAGATTCATGGCCAGCTTCAGCAACCTCGTGAGGCCCTCTGCAACTTAGTAAGACCCTGTTTCAAAATAAAAAATAAAATCAGGCTGGGGTGTAGCTCAGAGGTAGAAGGCCCCTGAGTTCAATCCTTAGTACCACCAAAAAAAAAAAAAAGAGGCCTGGGAATATAGCCCGGAGGTAGAATGCCCCTGGGTTCAATCCCCAGTACCACTAAATAAATAAAATTGCAACACAGAACCTGGTGTGGTGTTGCATGCCTGTAATCCCAGTACTTGGGGGCGGGGGGCTGAGACAAGAGGATCACAAGTTCAAGGCCAGCCTCAGCAACTTAGTGAGACCTTGTTTCAAAATAAAAAAGAAAATAGGTCTGGGGGTGTTGCTTGGAGGTAGAATGCCCCTGTGTTGTCTCCAGTAACACACACACACACACACACACACACACACACACACACACTACGCAGGTACGTACGTATCCAACCAGGGATGGTAGTATGTACCTGTGCTTGTAATCCGAGCTACTCTGGAAGGTGAAGTGGGTGAGCTCTTGAGTCCAGGAGTTGGAGACCAGCCTGGGCAACATAGTGAGACCCTATCTGAAAACAAAAACAAAGAAACAAACTGAAACATTAAGAAGAAGAATATTATACTTTATTTTTTGTGGTGCTGGGGATTGAACCCAGGGGCATTCTACCTCTGAGCTACACCCCCAGCCCTATTTTTTTTTTGCGGTACTGGGGATTGAACCCAGGGGCATTCTACCTCCGAGCTACACCCCCAGTCCTTTTTTTTATTCTTTATTTTTGAAACAGGGTCTCACTAAGTTGTGGAGGGCCTCCCTAAGTAGCTGAGGCTTGCCGTGAACCTGTAATTCTCCTGTCTCAGCCTCCCAAGTACTGGAATTACAAGTGTGCACCACTGTGCCTGGCTCCTATTTTACTTTTTATTTTGAAACAGGGTCTCACTAAGTTGTGGAAGGCCTCATCAACTTGCTGAGGCTGGCTGGGAACCTGCGATCCTCCTACCTCCAAGCTGCACCCCCAGCCGTATTTTTATTTTTTTTTGCGGTACTGGGGATTGAACCCAGAGGCATTCTACCTCTGAGCTACACCCCCAGCCTGATTTTTTATTTTGAAACAGAGTCTCACTAAGTTGCGGAAGGTTTCATAAAGTTGCTGAGGCTGGCCCCAAACCTGTGATCCTCCTGTCTCAGCCTCCCAAGTACTGGGAATACAATCATGCGCCACCATGCCTGGCTTACTTATTCTTTCTTTTTTGCGGGGATTGAACCCAGGGACATTCTATCTCCGAGCTACACCCCCAGCCTTATTTTTTATTCTTTATTTTGAAACAGGATCTCACTAAGTTGCAGAGGGCCTCACTAAGTTAGCTGAGGCTGGCCGCGAACCCGGATCCTCCAGTCTCAGCCTCCCAAGTACTGGGATTACAATATGCGCCACCATGCCTGGCTCATATTCTTTCTTTCTTTATTTTTTTTGCAGTACTGGGGATTTAACCCAGGGGCATTCTACCTTTGAGCTACACCCCCAGCCCTTTTTTTTTATTCTTTATTTTGAAACAGGGTCTCAACAAGTTGTGGAGGGCCTCACTAAGTAGCTGAGGCTGGCCGTGAACCTGGATCCTTTGGTCTCAGCCTCCCAAGTACTGGGATTACAAGCATGTGCCACCATGCCCGGCTTATTCTTTATTTTTGAAACAGAGTCTCACTAAGTTGGGGAGGGCCTCACTAAGTAGCTGAGGCTGGCCATGAACCTACGATCCTTCTGTCTCAGCCTCCCAAGTACTGGGATTACAAGTGTGTGCCACTATGCCCGGCTATATTTTTTGTTTTGAAACAGGATCTCACTAGGTTGCTAAGAGTTACACTAAGTTGCTGAGGTGGACTCTAACCTGTGATAGTCGTGTCTCAGCCTTCCAAGTGCTAGGATTGCAGGTATGCGCCACCATGCATGGCTGCAACCCATCTTTTCCTTTTTATTCCAGAGCCCTACCAGTTTTCCAACATGCTTCATAATCTTTTTTTAATTTGTATGCTTTTTGACTTTTGCCTGCATTCTCTCACTAGTATGAAAGCTCTGCTGAGCAGGAGTTTGTTTGGTTTTTTTTTTTCTTTTGGTGGTACAGGGACATTCTACCTCTGAGCTACATCCCCAGCCTGATTTTTTGTTCTTTATTTTGAAACAGGGTCTCACTAAGTTGCAGAGGGCCTCACTAAGTAGCTGAGGCTGGCTGTGAACTCAGATCCTCCAGTCTCACCCTCCTGAGTACTGGGATTACAAGTGTGCGCCACTGAGTCCGGCTTTTTTGTTTTGTTTTTTAGTGTATCCCAAGAGACTAGGACAGTGAGTGGCACAGACTAGGCACTTAATGGATAGTGAGTAGATGAATGACTAAGCATGCATACTTTTTATGATCAGAGAAACAGAAAGCAAATGACTAGAGGTTAGAAGGAAGAAGGAAAGCCTGCCCTTAATGATAGAAGGAACTTTCTCCACTTGAATTTCTTTCTCTTTTTTTTTTTTTTTTTTTTTTTTGGTGGTTCTGGGGATTGAACCTGCGGGCATTCTACCTCCGAGCTACACCCCAGCCCTATTTTTTTTTTTTTTTTTTTTTTTTTTGGCGGTACTGGGGATTGAACCCAGGGGCATTCTACCTCCGAGCTATATCCCCAGCCCTATGTTTTATTCTTTATTTTGAAACAGGGTCTCACTAAGTTGCGGAGGGTCTAAGTAGCTGAGGCTGGCTGCGAACTGGGATCCTCTGGTCTTAGTCTCCCAAGTACTGGGATTACAAGCGTGTGCCACCACATCTGGCCCTTTCTTTAATTTTTATATTGAAACAGGGTCTCACTAGGTTTCGAGAGTCTCAACTACTTGCTGAGGCTGTCCTCTAACCTGCAATCCTCCTGTCTCAGCCTCCCAAGTTCTGGGATTACAGGTGTGTGCCACCACACCCAGCTCTCTGCTTGAATTTCTGACACTTTTTTTTCCCCTTTTCTTCAGGCTTAGCAAAGGAGGAATGATTGTGAATAGCCTCTCTCTGTGCTACCACAACAAACTCATCTTGGCCCCTATGGTTCGGGTTGGCACTCTCCCAATGAGGCTGCTGGCCCTGGATTATGGAGCGGACATTGTTTACTGTGAGGTAAGGGTTCCTAGTTTTTCATGAGGGCTTTTTAAAAAATGTAGCCTCTGTGTTTGAGCATGGGAGTGGTCAGGATCAGGGAAGGCAGAATGGAGCTCCCCTCACACATGCTCACGGAAGGCAGAAGGGGATGAACACGCATGACACGCATGAGTTCTGTGGGCCCTGCTGAGGGCCAGCAGCCTGGGTACCTCAGAGGCATTCTGGACTCCCCTGGGCCAGGTGGGTAGATGAGTATCATGTTGGGTAGCTGCCCTGGCCCCTATAGGAATTAACATGCATTTAGTACATCAGTGAATGGACCCAAATGTTAGGAAGAAGAGGAAAAGGACCAGATTCAGGCTAAGGAAGCTGAATGAGGATGGTTTTGGTAAGCATAGGATTTTTTGGTGGTGGTAGCTAGTGGGCCATTAGATAATACTTGCCAACTGCTTAGATCCTCAGACTCAGTTTCACAAAGATCTACCAGGAAAAATAGGGTCACAGGAGTAGCTGATACTGGATAAGGAGGGAGTGTGAGCAGTGGATCTCAGCTGGTTCACACCTGTTCTGGGTTCTAGGGTTTACTGAAGTGAGGAAAAGGCATAGTGCCTGCATTAGTATATTCAGCCCTCTTGGCCTTCGCTCTTCCTGTGACCCTAGAAAGTGGGCTTGTTTTCACTGGGAGAGATGTGCAGTGCAGTACCTGGATGAAAGGGAGCAGTGGCTCTTCCAGTGTAGCACCTGTTCTAGGCATCCTTGCTTCCTTAGCAGCCTTGGGCTTTCACTTGGTGCTAAGGGGGGTCATGGAAACTGGGCTGTGGGAACAGAGCTGTCACAGAGAACAGAGCTGTCCCATGAGGTTCCAGATCCTCCAATAGCTCATTCATTGGGTATTTGTAGGGTTGTTTTCAAGCCCTTTGGAAGTTAAGGGCCCAGGTTTTTTGTGATAACTTCAGTATATGGTCCTTCTTTTTTTTTCTTGCAGTACTGGGGATTGAACCCAGGGGCCTTCTACCTCTGAGCTACACCCCCAGCCCTATTTTTTTATTCTTTTATTTTGAAACAGGGTCTCACTAAGTTGTGGAGGGCCACACCAAGTAGCTAAGGCTGGCCGCGAACCTGGATCCTCCGGTCTCAGCCTCCCAAGTACTGGGATTACAAGCGTGCGCCACCACGCCCGGCCACTATATGGTCCTTCTAATTGAGCAAAGCTTGGTTTTTCTAGTAAATGTGACCAATCCTTTATTCAAGGGTGCTGCTCAAGTTGAAATAGAGGAAATACTAATTTAAACACTTTAGAATTGTTCAATGTGCATCACTTAGAGAGTTGGTATGACCTACAAACAAAGAGATTTCTGCTGGAGGAGACCTAGACCTTCCACCCCGACCTGCCTGCTAGGGAAAGCAGAAAGGCAAGCTGCTAGGACCCTGCTTGGTTAGGTGGATGGGGACTGAGCATGGAATACCAGGTTTGGCATAGTGTGGTGCCTGGTGCCCCCTGGTGGTTACAGAGTTGCTGTGCAGACCAGCATTTGAGTACCTGCTGCCCAGACATTCTTTTTTTGAGTGCATTCCCATGAACTCACAGGTGGTGCCATCTGTGGGATTAGATAGTCAAACCAACAACACCTACTTCCTACAGGAGCTAGGAGCATATCAGGCATGCAGGCACTTCCTTAGCCCACGAACCCCTAAGCACCTGGAAGATATCTGTTAGTAAAAGTCAAAGGAGTATGGGTATGGTGGTGCACACCTGTAATCCCAGTACTTGGGAGGCTGAGACAGAAGGATCACAGGTTTGAGGACAGCCTCAGCAACATAGCAAGACTCTCAGCAACCTAGCAAGACCCTCTTTCAAAATAAAAAAATAAAGCCAGGCGTGGTGGCGCACGCTTGTAATCCCACTACTTGGGAGGCAGAGACCGGAGGATCCTGGTTCGCGGCCAGCCTCAGCTACTTAGTGAGACCCTCTGCAACTTCATGAGACCCAGTTTCAAAATAAAGTATAAAAAATAGAGCCAGGGATGTAGCTTGAAGGTAGAATGCCCCTGGGTTCAATCCCTGGTACTGCCAAAAAAAGAAAAACAACAAAAAAAAAACCAAAAAAAAATAAAAAGCTTGGAGGTAGAAAGCCTGTGGGCTGAATCCCTAGTGACACACGTGCACACACACACACACACACACAAAGTCAAAGGGACACTAGTCCTTCCACCAGGATCTGTTCTATAAGTTTTTTAGGAGTGTCCCAGAGGTCATAGTTTTCTTTCATTTTATAATAACAGTGGGGGTTCCTATGACCCAAATGTGAGGGAACTTCTTAAACTTACTCTTTTAATAAATAGGGTCAACCCGGGCATGGTGGCGCACGCTTGTAATCCCAGTACTTGGGAGGCTGAGACCGGAGGATCTGGGTTCGCGGCCAGCCTCAGCTACTTAGTGAGGCCCTCCGCAACTTCGTGAGACCCGGTTTCAAGATAAAGTATAAAAAATAGGGCCGGGGGTGTAGCTCGGAGGTAGAATGCCCCTGGGTTCAATCCCCGGTACCGCAAAAAAAAAAAAAGAATAAATAGGGTAAGCTGGGTGTGGTGGTGCACACCTGTAATTTCACTACTTGGGAGGCTGAGACAAGAAGATCACAGGTTTGCAGCCAGCCTCAGCAAATTAGGCCCTCTGCAATTTAGTAAGACCATGTTTCAAAATAAAATAGGGCTGGGGGTGTAGCTTGGAGGTAGAATGCCCCTGGGTTCAATCCCCAGCACCACACACACACAAAAAAAAAACCCAGAATCAAGGTGGAAGGCAATATGTTCTTAAAGAGGCCAGGAGTACCAGAATGAGTGATTTAAAAAGACCTTTTTTCCTTGCCTAACATGTGCATGAGACCCTGGGTTTGATCCCTAACACTGTTGGGGGCAGGGAGATTTTCTCATTGAGGTAAAAAACACATAAAATTTACCAATCTTAGCCGGGCGTGGTGGCGCACGCTTGTAATCCCAGTACTTTGGGAGGCAGAGACCGGAGGATCCGGGTTCGCGGCCAGCCTCAGCTCTTGCTCTTTCTCTGTCTCTCTCTGTCTCTCCTTAGTGAGGCCCTCCGCAACTTCGTGAGACCCGGTTTCAAAATAAAGCACAAAAAATAGGGCCGGGGGCGTAGCGCGGAGGTAGAATGCCCCTGCGTTCAATCCCTGTTACCGCAAAAAAAAAAAAAAAAATTTACCAATCTTAACTTTTTTTTTTTTTTTTTGGCACTGGGGATTGAATTAACCCAGCGGCCTTCTAACTCTGAGCTACACCCCCAGCCCTTCTTTTTTATTTTGAAATGGGGTCTCACTGAGTTGCTGAGGCTAGCCTCAAACCTGCAATTCTGCTGTCTCAGCCTCCCAATTACTGGGATTACAGGTGTGGACCAGCACGCCCAGCCTCCTTTACATTCTGTATACATATAATACAGATGTTCTCGAACCTGTGATCCTCCTGTCTCAGCCTCCCAAGTACTGGGATTACAAGTATGTGCCATCATGCCCAGCTGGACCCTTCTTTTTTTTTTTTTTTTTTTTTGCGGTACCGGGGATTGAACGCAGGGGCGTTCTACCTCCGCGCTACACCCCCGGCCCTATTTTTTATACTTTATTTTGAAACCGGGTCTCACAAAGTTGCGGAGGGCCTCACTAAGGAGAGAGAAAGAGAGAGAGAGACAGGGAGAGAGAGAGAGAGAGAGCTGAGGCTTGCCGCGAACCCGGATCCTCCGGTCTCCGCCTCCCAAAGTACTGGGATTACAAGCGTGCGCCACCATGCTCGGC
>PVJS01054322.1:0-13000 GCA_004027185.1 Glis glis
ACACACACACACACACCTTGTTATGTATATAGAAGTAGGTATATAGGTATATAGGTAATATAGGTATATATTTGACATATCTCAAATTGTATATGAGAAAACTAAACTCAAGCCCTTGGGTTACTTTTATCAGGATTGCTTCATTTGAATGAAAAATTGATCTGTACTTCTGGTTTAAATTCTTGGATTGAAATCCATAATCCATAGGGTTTCCCAGACTTAGGTTATATCATTCCACAATAGTTAACGTTGCATTTATCTTGCATTTTCTTATTTATTGAGTATATTCAGTCATGGTAATCACAGTTTTTAACTCTCCATTTCTTGCTATATAGCATCTAAATAATTTGGCATCTCCACTTACCATCAATACCATATGTGGGGGAATACAATATAAATTTAATATATCTAAACAACTCTTGATTCTTCCATTTTTAAGGGATAAATGACACTGACAAAGCATTAAAGCTTTATAGGAGGATACTGTTAGAGAATATCTCCTAAGAGAAAAAGGATCCGAGTAGACATATTGCCCATGTCAGCTTCCTCTCACCCAATCATGGAATGTGGATGATGCTGGTTTTGTGTTGGAGGTTCAAAAATACAGAAGATAAATGAGAAATGTCAGTTTATAATAATTTGTGTATTCTCCCTTTCTTTCCTTTTCATTTTTATGGTACCGGGAATTGGATGCAGGGGTGGGTTCTACCTCTGAACCAAACCCCATCCTTTTTTATTTTTCATTTTGAACCACTGTCTCGCTAAGTTACTGCACCCTGACCTCAAAAATGTAATCCTCTTGTCTCAGCTTCCTGAGTGCTGGGATTACAGGTGTGGATTATGGTGCCTGGCTGAAGTATCCCTTCCTTAGCTGTGCTCCTACTGATAGTGACAAGGTTTCCAATCCTTAGAGAACATATTGTAACTAATAAGATATAAAGCTCCTTCCACATAATGTTCTTTTCATTCCTTCAGGATGCCAAAAAAAAAACCTCTGATCACTGGGAGAATGGATCCTTCCTGCTAAAACAACTAACTTGTAAAAAACTACAACCATATTAATTATAAAAACCATCAGTGGTATTATCAGTTTCATTTTAAACCAAAGGGAAATGAAGCACACAGAGATCATATGTCTTGTCATGTACCTCACAGATACATAAAGCGAAGATGTGGTTTCAACCAGAAATGTCTCATTGTCCTACTTTTGTGTATCTTCCCTCCTCCCTCCCCACAATATATACCCCCTGCTTTAGTGAGTTATGTTTTGAGAGGTATAAGCCCAGGAGTATCCTAATCTGGTTAGAATATGCAACCTTACAATCATCATTACTTCCCTAGGTGTAGGAAAGTTTTCATGGGTAAATTGACCTGAGAGATTGATACCCAGTTTGGAGTATCTTGTACTGGCCAATCATTGTTAATATGGATGTGCCAAATCATCTCTAGATTTTAAATAATCAGCATGAGCCAAATATTCTATTCTATTGACAAATCCCTATGAGGAATATTATATCATATACCAGCTACCTAGATAAATTTCTTAGAACTTTAACAAATTATATGACATTGAAAATAAATCCTAGGGCCTTTAGTTACTGGGCTGTTACTTATTTTATATGTCTGCTACTTCCATAAACAGCAGGTAATTGATCATATTATGTATATTAAAAATAAAAGGGAAATGAACTATACTTAATTCTGTAGCTAGTTTGTTTTATGAGACACTCCAAAATGCTAATAAATATGCTGATTTTCTTCCTAGGAATATATCACCACTTCAAATATCCAATTCCCAATAATTTTTCAGGTCTTAGTTTAAATATCAATTCTTCCATGATATTTATCACTGTAAATATCACTTCTCATTAGATATCAAAGCCCCTTGTAATTGAGTCTCATAGCACTCTGCTTGTTCCTTTCTACCATTTGTCACAGTATAATTATGTAGTTATTTGTGCTTCGGGTCCATTTCTAATTTCCTCCAGTTGACGCTGGCATCTGTGGAAGTAGGAAACTTATCTCTCCTGGTCACCGCTATTTTCTCAGAGACATCTCTTGACCTGGTACAAATTACACATTCGATAATATCTGCTGAAATTTTAGTAATTTACAATACTGCTGAAACACATATGCTGTAAGATAAATTTAAAACATCAGAATACTGAGAAACTACTTCTTTTAAGAAGATGCCAAAGAAAGAGAGATATGAAAAGGATCAGAAAGCTAGAAAGAGGTATAGATGAGTTTGGTATGCAAGCAGAGGAAGGCAAGTATTTAAGAGTAAGGTTTGTCATGGTTAAAACATTCATGAAAGTTCACACATAGCATGTACACAGGGGGTTCTCAAAAGTTTTAATAAACCTTTATCAGGTTTTCTGACTATATTAGTAGATGTTGCATGTGAAATGCTGACCCTTAAGTAATAATAATGAAAGGGTTTGTGACAATAAGTTTAATAGCTCTTAGTTCAACCTTTCATTTGTCTTTTTATTTAATATTATGAAACTTTATGAACGCTTATGGAAATGGAGTAATTAATCTTTACAACCCTCCCTGTAGGTAGGTAGATAGCTTCACTATGATAAAAAATATGAACATATATTGGTTAAATGAATATTGCAATATCAGCACTTTAACATTTCTGATATTTTAATCTACAAGAATAGTTATGTCTTTCTTTTCATAGTTTCCTTTAAATAAAGAATGATCCACATATTCTTACTTTTATTTATTATTATTTTCTCTTGTGTTCAGAATGCCATAAAACTCTGTAAGTATTAAAATATTTATTTGTTATTTGTTAACTTTAAAATAAATTAAATTTAATTTAATAAATAAATTAATTTTTCATTTTCATTTTTATAATTTTTTATAAATTAAGTCTTATCTTTGAATGAATTGCTGAGCTTGACTGATGTGTGCATGCATACTTCTATCACCCTGAAATTAATCAAGATGTATGATTACAATGCACCAATAAAATATATATATTTATATATATGAGTGTATATTCAAAAATAGTCTTGGAAATATACATTTTTAACTGGACTCCAAAAGAATCTAGCCAGGCATGGTGGCATATGCCTATAATGCCAGTACTTGGGAGGCTGAGACAGGAGGATTGCAGATTTGAGGCCAGTCTCATCAACTTGGCAAGACCCTCAGCAATTTAGTGAGATCCTGCTTCAAAATAAAAAATAAAATATGGTTGGGGGGTACCTTGGTAGAATGCTCCTGGGTTTAATCCCTGGTACCAAAAAAATGTATGCATGAATCTTATTTTTATTTTATATTTTGCAACATCTAATTTGCTATCTATGGAATTCTTGGATCAAAATTAAAGAAAAAATCACCTACAGTGTTACAATTCATAATCTACAGCTTTGTTATTGTTTTTCTAATTTTTAATATATGGGCATTCATTAAATTTCTTCTAGTTTGTGTCTTCCCTTTGTTCAAAATTCTCAAAAACATTGATTTCTCATTCTTTCATCAGATCCAGTTCTTTGAGCTTTGAACTATTAATGTTTATTCAGAAATCCACTTGTTTGTATAAATTGTTTTAAAATTAAAATGACAGGACAGGTACATCATGATTCCCAAATAACACCATTAGTAACCTCTTTCCAGATAATCAGAGCAAAAGCACAATATGTCATTCACTTATGAATATATAGAAAGAAAAACTGAATTATAATTCTTTATCTTGTCTCTAAGAATATTGTATAAAACTTTGGTAAATGCCTTGATAAAATGTGAATGCAAATTGACTTCACTACTTCTCTTATCTGTAAGACTAGTAACCTTATCAGAAAAGAACCTGAGTTTACATTGACTGGACTTGTTCTTGAGTGTCTGTATTGGTTTCTACCACCATGTCTCACCTCCAATCACATTTCTGGGAGCTTACGACTCTTCTATTTACAGCTCTGCCTTTGGATTTCTCAGAATTCATATTAAGTTTACAACTTTGCAGTGTCCATTTTCTTTAGTACTACAAAAATAAGGATAATTTGAATGTCCACTCTAATAGACTGAATACTTATACCTTCAAAATTCATGTGTTCATAGTGATAACGATATGCATGCACACAGCATAATGCACCAATAAAAGCATTTTAAAAATTCTAAAAAAATATTCATATGTTGAAATTCTAATTTCCAATGTGATAGTATTAAGAGCTGAGACTTTGGGGAAACTTATTAGGTCATGCAGACAGAGTCCTCATGATTAAGTGCCTTTATTAATGGGACCCCAGAGATATCTTTCTCTCTCTCTCTCTCTGCAATGTGAGGATACAACTAGAAGATGGAAGTCTGCAAGACAAAGGAGGGCCACAAGAAACCAACCATACTGGCCTCCTATCTCAGACTTCCAGCATCCAAACTATTAGAAACAAAACAGTCCATGGCACATTTTTATAGCATCTTTGAAATGACTGAAACATTAACATGTTTGTTTTTTTTTTTGGCCATTCCTCAGAGATTTTCTATAGTAACTTTCCAGTAATTACATTTTCCAAAATTTGGCATTTTGATGCTTTGCTTTTGCTTTCTAAACTACTTAACTAATTACACATTTCAAAAGTCACTTTCCTTTATCTTCAACTGAATATTTAAAATAAAGATTTCACCCAAAAATGCAAAAGTTGTGCAATACCAGTGTTTCCTGCTTTAAATTGTGTAGTAAGCCTTGTTTTCTGCAAGTTCCAGCCACTGAAATCATTGTCTTGATTGAGCTAAGCCTCTGTGTGTGTGTGAGGGGGGAGTTTGAGCCCAGAGGCTTCTCTCTCTGAGTTACACCTCCAGCCCTGTTTAATTTTTTTCATTTTGGAACATGGTCTTCCTAAATTGCTGAGGCTGACCTCAAACCTGTCTCAGCTTTGCAAGTACTGGGCTTATAGACGTGTACCGCCACACCTGGCATGATCTACTCCATTGGATCTTCACCCCTCAGTATTGACTTCCATCCACTCTGAGATCCTAGAGAGACTGTAAAGAATTAGTGCAAAAATTAGTTTGTATTTTTAGTTGAGGAACATACTTAGATTTACCAATCTTCAAAACAAACAAGTAAACACATGGTAATGAAATATTACCATCTGCTTAATCTTTCCATATGAAGTTACTTTGTCACTTCCTGTGTTTTAATATGGTCCATTTTCTGACCATTATTTCAGGTTGCTGATCCAAATAAACCTTGATATTTGTGTTTAGACTATAAAAAACTACCTACCCTAATTAGTAGGAGAAGAGTGTTAATAAACATGAAACTGGTAATACCTTATTGCTCCAGTCAGCATTCTTGCAGCTATAATATGAAAGATTGACTACATAACTTAGAAGAAAGATTTATTTTCTTAAGGTTTTGGGTTCAGTCCATGTGAGGTCAGGGATTACAGATCTCAGGACATGGTGACAGGAGGCAGAGAAAGGGAGGCAGAAAAAGGGCTATGCTCCTTACATCATGGAGGCTAGAATCAAGAGAGAGTGAGCAGGGGTAGGAGGAACCATTTATATAATCCACAAGGCCACACCCCCAGGGACCCACCTCCAGCCACTCCATTACAGTGGATTTATCCACTACTGGATTACAAACCTCATGACTCAATTACATCAATCCTGAATATTAATAAATGAGCTCTTTAGGGAACAGTTTATACTTAAATATAACACATAATATTCACTTTCAGAGTCACTGTAAGCATCATGCTTTACTGAAACTATTGTTTAAAAATACTATAAGTTACAGAATAGGATACCACAATGCCACAGTTCTGTATACTGTATGAACTTCATATTAGCCAGATTGAAGTCATAGTTAATTACATTTAGACATTGAAAAGCATACAAAAGCACTATGTCAAGATGTTTTTAAGCACACTAAACTTTCTCCTTATCTTTTCAAAAACTTTATTTGTGTAAAAATCTTTAACTTTTAAAAATATTTTTGTTATATTTTGGGTTTTACCCCTCTGCTTTACAATCTTAAAATATTTAAAATATAAAAAGCCGGGCGTGGTGGCGCACATTTGTAATCCCAGTACTTTGGGAGGTGGAGACCGGAGGATCTGGGTTCATGGTCAGCCTCAGCTCTCTCTCTCTCTCTCTCTCTCTCTCTCTCTCTCTACTTAGTGAGGCCCTCTGCAACTTCATGAGACCCGGTTTCAAAATAAAGTATAAAAAATAGGGCCGGGGGTATAGCGTGGAGGTAAAACACCCCTGCGTTCAATCCCCGGTACCGCAAAAAAAAAAATTAAAATATATTTGAAATATCAAAACATTATTTAAATTAGATAAATTCATTCCTAGTCTCCCCTTTACTAAGTGAATATTAATATATAAGAGCATGACTTAACCAACTATACTTTTGCCTTCATGCCACATTTTTTTCTGCTATTTAGGCTGTTACAGTTAGATATAAAATGTCTCCTAAAAAGCTCATTTATTAATGTTTGGGGTTGATGTAATTGAGTCATCAGGGTTGTAATCTCAGCAGTGGGTAAATCCCTGGTAGTGGCATGGGCCAGTAGGGTGTGGCTAGAGGGGCTGGATCCCTGGGGGTGCAGCCGTGGGGATTATATATGGTTCTTCCTCCCATTGCTCTCTATCTTTTGCTTCTGGTCTACATGATGTAAGGAACACAGCCCATGTGTTCTCCCTCTCTCTGTCTCCTGCTGCCATACCCTGAGATCAGTGGTCCTTTGCCTCACATGGACTGAACCCAAAATGGCAAGAAAATAAATCTTCTTTCCTCTAAGTTATGTGGTCAAACTCTCAGATTATAGCTGTAAGAATGCTGACTGGAACAGAATTTGGTACCAGAAGTAGGGTCATGGCTATATCTATGTCTGACCATGTGGACTGTGACTCTTTGAAACTGGTTTGTGAGAGTCAATTGGAAGGGCCAGAATTTGGCAAGAAAGGCAAATGGTAGAGATTGTGCTCAGGAGATTTGGGAGAGCAAATATGATTCCATAGGGAAATGGAGTAGGGGCTACATGTTTTACACTTTGGCAAAACACTTATTCGCATTTTGCCCATGTCCTAAAACTTTGTGTGAGGCCGAATTTAATGATGGACTGATTAATAAACTGGCAGTCAAAATCCCAAACAGCAAAATATTTAAACTGCATTATGGATATTGATATCCACATTCAGCAAACTGTATATCGAATTTTGTGAGTGGAAAGTAAAGCAGAGAGACTTTATAGATTTGCAGTTTGGCTGGAAAGGCATGTGTAGAGCTGTGGCTCAGAGAGATGATGTCATGGAAGGAAGGAAGATGGCAGAAAGGAAGGAGGAAGCAGTGGCTGTGATGGAGGCGGGCCCAGCAATGACCATGATACAGGCAGCAGATGAAGTTGGGGCCAGGGTTGGCCTGGATGGATGAGGGGCCAGTGGCTGCCTGGATGGAGTGGGACCAGGGGATGTGATTAAAAATGCCCCCAGTTTAAATGACTAAAGAGGGCGTGACTACCTTTTTTGTTAGTGGCCCATCTCAGAGCCCCTGGAATGCTGGCTTTGATAGAAAAAGAGGGTCATGGAGGCTTCCTCCCAGATTTCAAAGGAAGGCCTGAGAAGCCAGGAACATGTGGCTGTGTCAGAATCCCCGCAAGCAGGCCCAAATAGGGTACTTTGTGAAGCTGTGAGGGTGAAGCCAAGGTTGCAAGAAAAAAAACCCAAGATATAGAAATGCCAGAAACATGGAATGACTGTGAGAAAGGCTGCTAGCTGAGAGCCATGGAGCCAGGCTGGAAGAGGCAGTAAACCACCCATTGCAATGAGCCAGGCCACAGAGCTGGGGCTGCCAAGGCCCCTTGGAGAGTGCTTCTCACCGCCATGTGCCCTGGATGCCAGAAGTGGAGCTGCAGTATCAAATGCTTACCCTGCTGAATTTCACTACTGTTTTGGTCCCATCCCTTCTTTCTATGGTCCTATTCCTCCCTTTAGGAATGCAAATGTTTACTCTTTGCCATTGTATGTTGGGTGCATTAACTTGCTTTTTATTTTGATCTTTCATTGTCTTTTATAGGGGTTCACAAGAGTTCACCTTGAGTCTCAGAGGAGACTTTGGACTTTGGGACTTTTCAGCAATGCTGGAACTGTTAAGACCATGGGAACTCTTGGAGAGGACTAAATGAATTTGCATTGTGAGCTGGGCATGAGCTCTTTAGGGGCCAGGGCTGGAATGTTATATTTAAAAATTAAACGTCTCCTAAAGAAGTCTTTTATTAATGTTTAGAGTTGATGCAATTGAGTCTCGAGGGTATCAATCCCAGCAATGATAAATCCACTGTAATGGCTTTATCTGGGTGGTGACATGGGCTGGTAGGATGTGGCTGGGGGGGTATATCCCTGGGGGTGCAGCCTTGGGGATTGTATATGGTTCCTCCGCCCCCTGCTCTCTCTCTTGCTTCTGGCCTACAAGATATGAGGAGAACAGGCCATGTGCTCTTCCTTTCTCCACCTCCCGCCACCATGACCTGACATCTGTTGTCCCTGGCCTCACATGGACTGAACCCGAAACAGTAAGAAATATTTTTCTTCTATGTTACATGGTCAATCTTTTAGATTATAGTTCTAAGAATACTTATCAAACATAGGCCAATGCTCTATGACTTCCTTATTTGAAATTTTTATTGCATTATCTAAATTTTTATTTTTATTTTTATTTATTTCTACTGATATTGCTCATTTCCCTTTCATTATTTACTCATAGTGTATAATAATAATCTAATGACTGATCATTAAATGAGACTCTATATCATTTCAGCTATTTTCCAAAGGTTGAACAGAATGCAAAGAATGACAAGTTGACTGCACATCCCCTCACTGATGTGCTAGAACTATTAGACCACTGATTCAGGACTTGTGAAAGTAAGAACCTAAAACTGATATCACCACCATTCACCCAAGACATATCTAAAGAGTCCAAACCTGTGGCCTGGTTAGAGAGAGGATATCATCTGTCAAAAATATGTTGACAGCCAGGCGTGGTGGCGCACGCTTGTAATCCCAGTACTTTGGGAGGCAGAGACCGGAGGATCCGGGTTCACGGCCAGACTCAGCGCACACGCACGCTCCCTGTCTCTCTCTCTCTCTCTCTCTCTCTCGCTCGCTCGCTCGCTCTCGCTCTCCCTCTCACTCTCCCTCTCCCTCCCTCCCTCCCTCTACCTAGTAAGGCCCTCTGCAACTTCGTGAGACCCGGTTTCAAAATAAAGTATAAAAAAATACGGCCAGGGGTGTAGCGCGGAGGTAGAACGCCCCTGCGTTCGATCCCCGGTACCGCAAAAAAAAAAATATGTTGACTTACTGATATTTCCCCTCTTCCATATCCTTTTCAAAAAACAACAACAACAACAAAAGAAAGTTGCTTTCTTCTCCCCCATGTCTAGTAAATGGAACTTGATATATGTCCTTCTGAGCCTGAGGCAGCAACTGAATGAAGTCTGATGTAAGCCTGGAAGATAGTGGGCATTTGCCTACAACAGCCAATCTCCAAGAGGAAGGTGTAGGGAGCACACTATTCTTTCTGCAAAAAACAAAGGCAAGGGAGGTCACTGAAAGTCATCGAATTAAGGACTTAGCCCCAGAAGGCTATCTGGAAGACTATAAGGTTCTAATAGAGTCTGTGTGAGGTGAACCTCACATAACAGTTAAAATAATGCTATCTACATACACAAAATTAGCAGTACAAATCTCGGTAATGCATATGGGGAAGGGGAAGGAGAGGAGATGCAAAGGAAAACACACCTAGTGCTATGTGCATGCATGTTTCTATCATTCTGAACCCCATTATGAGGTATAATCATAACGCACTGATCAAAGCATATTTTAAAAGGAATGACATCAGCCGGGCATGGTAGCAAATGCTTGTAATCCCAGTATTTGGGAGACAGGAGGATCGCAGGTTCACGGCCAGCCTCAGCTACTTAGTGAGCCCCTCCGCAACTTAGTGAAACCCTGTTTCAAAATAAAGAATAAAAAATAGGGCTGGGGGTGTAGCTCAGAGGTAGAACGCCATGCCCCTGGGTTCCATCCCCAGTACCGCAAAAAAAAAAAAAAAGTTGTGGCTCCAAGAAACTGAGAACTAGAACCATAAGCAGCCTGACATATACCACATGTATTGCTCTTGAATATTTCTTGGGGAAGTCTCTAAGAAAACAGAAGTGCTCTGCAAGAGCCGACTCTAAACTTGGCAAGGACTAGCACTTACGCATGACAGCAGTGGCCAGATATGAGGCCAGTTTTCTTTCCCTCATTCTTCTCTATGCCTAGTTCAATCCCTGGATAAATAGGAAACTATAGTAACCTAGAGAAGAAGTACAAAGCATCATGTTGAAATAGAACAGAAATCTCCCATCACTGCACTGCAAGCTTCATGGAGTAAATTAGGGAGAGGCAAAAAAGATGTGACAGGACATATTTTGCATTTTGATAATTATCCTAGACTGTAAGAGACTTCTTAGAATAAAATATGTCTAAAGAGCTTTTTATTATCCAAGAGAGAGAGAGAGACTATGGTATCTAACATTTTATTCAACAGGAGTAAAAAGAACAGTTAACAGAGCAATTTTGAAGTGAGACTGAGAAGAAATAACAGTAATTTTTGCTTGAACCTTATTGAATACAGCTCAGGCTATAAAGTACTCTTTTTTTGATCTTTTTCCTTTTCTATGCAAAATGTGACACAGAGTGATTTAAGGTAGTGAGTCATATGTCTTGATAAAGCATTTGTAAGAAGTCTATGTTTATATCTGTAGATTATGTTTCAAATTTCTAGGGGTCAGAAGGAGTTATGAGGAAATCTATATCATCAAATTCAAACAATTTAAGAATCTACCAGCCAGCAAAAAAGTAAAATCAATGATCAAGCATACCCTGTTATCCAGGTCATTGATCAGCATTAATCTTCAAGGCACAGAAAGTGCTGATAAAAACATACAAACAAGTCACTCAGACCAAAGCAACTGTCAGTCTCAGCCTGAGAGTCAGGTGAAGACTTAGCCCTCCAGATCCCTATGCCAGGGTGTGTGAGGAGAAAGTGACGCTGGGTAACGCGAGGGAACCACTCTCTGAGAGGAGAGGCTTTGAAGGCTTTGAAGGCTTTTCTTATCCAACAGGGAGCGTCTTTCTCAGCAGTGCTGACCTCTCTGGTAGAGTCAAAGGGTCAGACACAGCTAATCATCATAGCATCTAAACTGGAAACTTAAAAGTTTATTATGAGTATCCTATAAAAGTGACATTGCAGGAAGTTGAGAGGAGAGTTTTCTTCACCTTGTACTAGACCATGAAACTGAATAAGCAGAGATCTGGATGTTAGAGGCTGTGTGTGTGTGTGTGTGTGTGTGTGTGTGTGTGTGTGTCTTTATGGTACTGGGGATTGGACCCAGGGCCATTGCATATCTGAACTATACTACCAACACGTTTTTATTTTCTGTTTTAAAACGGTCTCACTAGGTTGCTGAGAATCTTGCTGAGTAGCCGAGGCTGGCCTTCAACTTGCAATCCTCCTGTCTCAGACTCCCATGTACTGGAATTACAGGCCTGTGCCATCACACCCAGGTATATTATGTGATTTTACCATTCCTGACTCCCCATATAGTACCTGCTTGCCACTAAAATTCACCATGGGATCTCATTATGTAAATGGGATCTGGGGCAAGAGTTTCAAGGTGGAAGGTATAGGGCCCCAGTAAATTTCCATATTTGCTATTGTTAGCTCAAATCTGACACCTTACTCGTAGCCATAAAACATCTATTTCCTATAAGAATTCTTCCTCTCTCCAGGTAATTAATCAACAAATGTATTATAGATTGAATTCTGCATTTTTATCACTTTTCATTGTTTTACATTAAAAATAGTATCTTTATTCAAATAAACATAATATTGCCTCCTGTAAACGTGTGTGTCTCTACTTTTTTTTGAGTACTGGGGATTAAACCCATGTCATGCATGCTAAGTAAGTACTCTACCACTGAGCTACATCTGGAGCCCTTTCTATTTATTTATTACCCTTCTTATTTATTTATTTTTACTTTGAGACCCGGTCCTGCTAAGTTGCCCAGGCTGGCTGAGAACTCGTGATCCTCCTCCCTCAGCCTC
The DNA here is from genome assembly GCA_004027185.1 of Glis glis. Lineage (NCBI taxonomy): Eukaryota > Metazoa > Chordata > Mammalia > Rodentia > Gliridae > Glis > Glis glis. The sequence goes on from PVJS01054322.1 coordinate 12,113, forward strand.
GCAAGTAGCTATGATTCCAGATGTGTACCACCGTGCTTGCCTCTTCCTTATTATATAGGAAAATATTTATACCCAGCAGAAATAGTCTATATTATCAAGAATCTAGCATTACCAGGTGTGGTGGTGAAGTCAGCCTCAACAACTTAGCGAGGCCCTTAGCAATTTAGTCCTGTATATATATATATTTTTTTTAAATATATATAACTTATATATATATAACTTATAATATATATATATATATTTTTTTTTTGCGGTACCGGGGATTGAACCCAGGGGTGTTCTGCCTCTGCACTACACCCCCAGCCCTATTTTTTTATACTTTATTTTGAAACCAGGTCTCATGAAGTTGCGGAGGGCCTCACTAGGTAGAGAGAGAGAAGTTAGGAATTGTGATGCCTCCTGCATGGTTCTTATTGCTGAGAATTGCTTTGGCTATTCCTAAATTCAAATTATACTACAGAGCTATAGTAATAAAATTAGCATGGTACTGGCACAAAAACAGACACATAGACCAGTGGAATAGAATAGAAGATACAGAAACAAGTCCACAAACTTATAGCCAATTGATTTTTGACAAAGGTACCAAACACATATGTTGGAGAAAGGACAGTCTTTTCAACAAATGGTTCTGGGAAAACTGGTTATCTACCTGTAGAAAAATGGAGCTGAATCCTTACCTCTCACCCTGAACAAGAGTCAACTTGAGATGGATCAAAGACCTGGAAGTTAGACCAGAGACTGTGAAATTATTAGAAGAAGCCATAGGTCCAACACTCCATCATATAGGCACAGGTAGAAACTTCCTCAACAAGACCTCCAAAGCACAGGAAATTAAAACAAGAATTAATAAGTGGGATAGCATTAAACTACAAAGCTTCTGCTCATCAA
>PVJS01054323.1:0-13000 GCA_004027185.1 Glis glis
CAATCCCCAGTATTGCAAAAAACAAAAAACAAATAATAAATAAAGGGCTGGGGGTGTAGATTCTGGGTTCCATCCCCAGTGTCACAAAGAAGATGTAGAAGGAGGAGGAGAAGATGTAGAAGGAGGAGGAGAAGAAGGAGAAGGAGGAGGAGGAGGAGGAGGAGGAAGAAGAGGAGGAGGAGGAAGAGGAGGAGGAGGAGGAAGAGGAGGAGGAGGAGGAGAGGGAGGGGGAGATTTTTATAATCATGATTTATTTTGGGGGGATGGTTACATAAAATATATATATATATTTTTACCTCTTATCCTTTTTCTGTGCCCTTAATTTTATTTAATGGACATGTAGTTACTTTCCTAAACATCAAATAAGTAATAACAATAAGACAATTTTTAAAAGTTTTTTTCTTTTGGTACTAAGGATTGAACCCAGGGTGCTTTACTACCGAGCTGCATCCCTGGTTCTCCTAATTTTTTGAGACATGGTCTTGCTAAGTTGACTATACTGGCCTCTAACTTGTGATCTGGCTTCAACCTCACGAGTAGCTGGGATTATAGGTGTGCGCTACTGCGCCCGGCTCAGAAAAGATTTTAGATATTGAGGAGTGGATCCAAAATCAGTTTTGTTAAAATGTAAAATATTAGTAAGTACAGTAACAGAGCTTATTGGGGAACTCAGAATGGCAAATAATCATTTAAAATGCAATTTTTCTATTTAATATACTTCTTTCTTCAGTTAGTTGCCACAGAAAAAACAGGTAGAGTGTGGGAAGATATCTTCTCATAAACACTAAACAAAGCAAAATGGCTAATTTTTATTGTAGGAAAGAAATAGTTCACAAACTAGCAAATGCAAACAAAAATATTTTTCAATGGGTAGAACAAAGGATGAGTCCTAAATTACTTCACATGTTTCCATGATCACAATTTATCTACAATCTGTTAAGTACTAGCAAATTAAGTTATAAATTTTCATTGCCTTAAGGAGAATTAGGTAATTACAAACTTTTTTGGGAGAAGGCGATTTCTAATGTATCCAGTTCAGGTTCCCCAGCTTGCTTTAATGCACCCACCCCTCTCACACAGACACACTGCACAGAAAGCTATGCTCCTGCTACCAGGTTCTCCATCCCTGCATTAAGCTACCATATAGAAAACAGACCCTATTGTATCCTCTTATCCCTAGAGAGAAGAAATGGTTTGCGGCTTGTTTTAAATCACAAAGCAATTCTTTTGTGTACTGAATTGGCCCAAGGCTACGGAGGTTGAGCAAGAGACCCGCAGAGTCCGCCTTACTTCCCATAAGACCTCCACTGGTGGCTGCTTCCCAGTCGTGCCAGAACATGAAAACCTTGAAGGCGCTCCATGTGGGGGCAGTGCTTGCTTGCTCTGCCTCTGCAGTGATTCTTGGGCCAAGTTAGAGAAACCAAATTCTCAAAAGTCATTGCAATGGCAAGCACACTCAAAAAAAAAAAAAAAAAAAAGCCAGAATTTTTCTGGTTAGGAAGAGAAATGTGGTTAACCTAAATTGGACCTGGGGCGCAAATGGAGGCAGTAAGAAGCACTCCCACTGCTGTGGTTCAACTCTGCATTTTTGTTTCCATTATTAAAAAAGAACCATGCTTTAAATGATTTAACTCTATTCTGAATGGTAACTGCTTAAAAAAAAAAAGACTCCAGTGAGTTAAGGGCTGTGTTTGGGGAGGTGATGGGGAAAGAGGCCAGATGAATAAAGCATTGTTACAGGTTCCTTTGAGTAAGTTTTAGTAGCTAATGAGAAAGTCAGCAAATGGTGCTCCCTCAGTGGCTGTTCCAATACACATGATCAATAGTCCTTCAAAGTCTTTGTTGCTCCCTCTTTTCTTTTTCCCAGGAAAAAACAGATTATATTAGAAGAAGCATGGAGCTTAATATAAAACTTAAGATTCAGATCTGATACTCAAACATGAGTTAACTAACAATCGTCAGACGCTACATCACCCTTTCCAGCCTAGGTGATTATGAACAAAAAAGGTATAGGTCAACTGTTAAAGTGCTACCTCATCATTTATCATTGTTGTTATTAGGTCTGCCTGTCATATAGAAAGTACTTAATAAATGTTCACTAAGTTATTAATGAACTGGGCTAGTGGACAGTGGTAAGAGTAGATAAATTAAGAGCATAAACCAACACTAACGCTTCCACTTAAAAATTAATAGATATTTAACTGTAAAATACTAATATTTTATATGGAACTAAGTTGAACACCTAAGAAATATCCCAGAGGAAAACTGCCTCATTTGCACAAACAGGTCACTATAATCAACATCTGGTGAGACCTCAGGGATGGCAAGACGGAAGCTACCAAATCAGATTTCATTAAGGTAGAGAGGGAGTAGAATAAGAGGTTAAGAGCCTAGGGTCTTGAGTTCAAATCTCAGCTAACAAATATTTTCTAAACCTCAGTTTTCATTTCTACAAAATGGGAATAGCAGTAATACCTACTGCTCATGATTTCTGTGAAGATTAAAGGAAGAAACACAGGCAAGTCATTTACCACAATGTACTTGCTTAGGTATCATCATCTTCATCATATTATATACAAGGTAACTATTAGATTAGAAGTCACTCATTTAACAATTTGATATTAACCCTCAGTCATAGCAGAGAACCTGCTTATCTTTGAGAAACCCTACAAAGAGTGTCCACTGTGGTCATACAGCTTGTGAGTTCCAGCATATCAAGAGACTACTTAGGTGAGGTAGGATGTGCCTCGTGGGCACTGTGGTTCCCTGAACCAAATGTTAGTAGATGTCCAAGGTGCAATTCTTCATATTTCACTAACCACTCTCGGAACCATCCAGAGTCCCTGGGTTATATTTTAAATTGATCTTTTAAAAAATCCAAGTTGCTTATGCCCTAGTCTCACTTCTATTAAAATTTGTCTTTCTTTTTTCAAATGGAAACGTTAATGCTTAGGATGTGCACACACACATATTTTTTCTAATTTGCAGTGAGTGAGATCTTGCTAATACAGAAGCTAAAGAAGTTAGAAAATGAAACACTGGGAGAGGAGTCCCTTATAATAGTCTATACCATGGCAAATGATAGTGGTGGTCAATGAAGCAATTACTTTACATCTAATCTCCTACTGAAATGAAATAACTGCATTTTAAGGAAATAAAACCTAACCTTTCTTGAGATGTCCTGCTAAATGAGTCAAAAACTTTAATTCTAGACATAGAAAATTACTCAAAATAATCCAACTGTGCAACCATCCTACTTCTTATCACAGAGAATCTAATAATGCGATAAATTCTGGGTCTTGGGCATAAAAGACATCCTACCCCCACCTCTCAGGCAGCCGTGTTCTTGGGCCCATGGTCCATTCTTGTAGGACACCGAAGGCGCTTCCTCTGAGGAAAGGCTGAGCCCAGCCACCTCCGCATGAGCTGTTCCTCAGCCTGCCCACCTCGTGACAGCCACCCACTGGCCAGAGCGGTGGGGCATGAGCTGGACTGCTGCAGATCAAACGGTCTGTGAACTCAGCCAGAGGAGAAGAGGTGGTTCTAACTGGCCAAATCTGTTCCGTACTAAGCTTACAGCTAGGGATTTGTAGCCAAAACACTAATCTAAAAAGAAGTCGTGTACAGTTTAAACACAAAACAAGAATGACATTTTTGCTTATCAATTGTAGATGTACCCTGAGTGCTTCTAACACTTTACGATGACTCTGAAATTCTTTACCTTGGCTGAAGTAGAATTTTCATGGTATACTCCTTGCACCAAGTCCATCAGAGCACTTGCTAAAAGTTCCACGACCTAAAACACAAGAAGAAAAAATTAAAAGACACACTGAAAAAATTTATCCCCATTTTGTACCTCTGAATGCTGCAGAAAGTGTAGTAGCAAAGCAGGATTTATGTTTGATAGAAAAAAAAAGTGGATTATGTGCAAAGATCCTGGCAAATGACATGGCCCACCTGGATATTAAAGCTGTGATCCAATTTTTTTCAGTTATGATTCAAGCCCCCCCAAATCTTATAAGCCTAGCATTTAACTAATATACATGAAAATCCAGTAATAGCCATTTTGAACAGAAGCTTAAATTTCCGATAACGAATGAAATCTTAATTCAATTTATTTTCTGCATGTTTATTTCTGTCAGGTGGATACTTTTTCAGTATTCCCATTCTGGGAGCCATTACAATGCTAATTTTCATACTTAATACAGAAAGAAAAGCAACAGCAAGAGAATGGTTAATCTTTCAAATATGTTCATTCTGTTATACTTAAAATGCACTGTGGATATATTTGATGTAGGGCCCCTGGATCAAATGTACCATAAACACTGAAAATTTTTACAGAAACACAATATTGAAATTGTATTCATCAAACCTGTATTATTTTCAAGACTCAGACTAAAAAAAAAAAAAAAAAGAATCAAGCAAAATCAAAAGCTTTGAACTTATTCCAGAGCGTAAAACAAGCAGAAAACTGTAAATGGTCTCTTTAGAACTACTACACAATCTACTGTTGTTTGCACAAAGCATCTTAATTCAAGAGGATAAAACAGTAGTATTAATGATAATGTTAAATATAGCCATTTCAAACAAGAATTCTTCAAGCCAACATCATCCACTTCTTACAAAGTCTTAATATCTGATATATTTAACTTCCTACATTATGCAGTCCTGTATCTGATTTCCACTCTTTGCTTCCTAAAATTTAGCTCAGTTCTGATTGAATTAAAGGATTTTGTTTCAGCTTTTATCATTCTTGTAATTGAAGACATTATTAAGCCAAAGGATACAGACTCAAACAACAAGATACTTCAATCTCAGGTACTTGGTATTTAATAAACATTTTCTTTAGAGGCAAATTACATTAATTTGTAGAAAGACTTGCTTTAAAATTTTAGCACATGAACATTTATCTCCAATTTTCTATTTACATTCATACAGTGTAACACACACAGGGCTGCTGATATGGAAATTTTGCTGATTAAAAGCATTTTTTTTCTAGCTCTGCAGATGGGTTAATTTGTAAGACCTATACAAAGTCTTTTTATTTTTTAATCACATTGTCCTTTAGGTAACTAAATACTTAAGAAATATTGTAGCAATATGAGCTGCAGAGGAACTGGAAGGACAATGATCCTACAGTGTTACCAGATGTGTTGAGTTATTTAAGTGGGGAAGAGAGAAAAATGAATGGATTTTTCCCCTGAAGGTATCAGATAAGCTTTATTCCCAAATCCAGGAGGATTGAGTATCACCAATAGGTCTATGAAAGACTGTAACTAAATGCACAGCATCAGATTGGATTACAGTTTATACAAGCAACATCCCAAGATTCCCCTGATGGCAGGACACATAATACAGATCAATCACTCACTAAGAAATGTTATGGTTTTGAAACAGTTTGAGCTCTGAGACCAGTACCGGTAACATGAAGAGGGATTTACAAAGAGAAAGTCCAAAATGAAATGTCAAAATGATGGCGTGAACTTTTAACAGGAGATCTGGCTCTGGATAACCAGAGTGTTCCTTTACTTCCCTGAAATTCCAGACCAGGCATACGCAACAAAAACATTTTGTTCTCAGACTCTTTTTCTCTTAATGCAATTAGCGAATATAAGCAGACTTGACTTAGAAGTTCTTAATTTATAGATGACCTGTACTTACAAGTGGCCACACTTCAGAATATACCTCTGTAGCCAATGACAACCATTAAGGAGAAAGCTCTGGACTTCTTTGTGTTAACAAACTGAGGAAGGGAAGCAATCGTAAAAAATAGGAATAGCCCAGGTGAGCTGAATGTGTCCCTAGACCAGGATGACTCGCCCACGGCACATATAAATCACTTCCCATTGTCTGAAATGTTTACTAATTCTAAAAATGATACCAATAAATTATGCATTTAAGTATCCTCCTTTAACATTGCAAATATTTCTAGAAAAAACACAGGGATATCAGCTATTCATATTTAGTAGGATCATTTAATGATCTGATCTTTCTCTCTCACTTGGTTTATTGCCCCAGACATTCACCTGTTTAGAAACCTGTTGTACGCTGGGTGTGGTGGCGTATGCTTGTAATCCCAGTACTTTGGGAGGTGGAGACCGGAGGATCTGGGTTCGTGGCCAGCCTCAGCTCCAGCTCTCTCTCTCTTTCTCTCTCTCTCCCCCTGTCTCTCTCTCTCTCTCTCTACCTAGTGAGGCCCTCCGCAACTTGGTGAGACCCGGTTTTAAAATAAAGTATAAAAAAATAGGGCCGGGGGTGTAGCGTGGAGGTAAAACGCCCCTGGGTTCAATCCCCGGTACCGCAAAAAAAAAAAAAAGAAACCTGTTGTACTTAAATATAAGAAAGCACTTGCTTAGTAACATTTCCCCCACCTCAGAATCTGGGGGAATCATCTGTTCAAGCTATCAAAAATGCTGGCAAGGATAATGGCAGCCAGAGGAGAATCTAGAAGTCTAAAAGCCAGACCTCCTGAGATTTCTTCCCTTCTTGGTGTTCTAGACAAGAGCTACCATGTTTAGAAAAGTTCAACAACTTTTGTTCTTCAGGCCCAGGGAACAAGCGAATGCTTTCTACCAGAAAACTAAAATAGGCTAAAAGAGTCTCAATGTTAGCCACCCTTGAAAGTCCAACAGCTTGGAGAACTGCAAGGAAACAGAGCAGAGCACCGGAGTCAGAGGCTCTACATTCTAGTTCAGGGCCTACTTCTAAGTTTTGTTGTGAGATTTGGGGCAAGTAAAATTTGACCTCTGGTTTTCTTTAACTATAAAATGAAGGGTGCTGGAGAAGATGATTCTTTAAGGTCTCTCTTAGCTCTAAAATTCTGAGCTTTTAGAAATGCAAATCTCAGCGGGGCATGGTGGCACAGGCCTGTACTCTCAGCACCTGGGAGGCTGAGGCAGGAGGACTGCAGGTTGGAGGTTAGCCTGAGCAACTTAGACCCTCAGCAATTTAGTGAGACCCTGCTTTAAAATAAAAAATAAGGCTGAGGGTGTAGCTTGGAGGTAGAATGCCCCTGAATTCAACCCCCAGTACAAAGAAGAAGAAAAAGAAGGAGGAGGAGGAGGAGGACGACGAGGACGAGGACGAGGACGACAACTCAGTATTTATAATTAGGCATTTAAGCTTGGAAATAGGTTTTTTTTTGTAGACTTTAATGGAAAATCTCTGTTTGTGCTATCATTTTTATCTATCATTTTCACACGGACCTTTCCCTCTGTCTGAACTCTACCGATCACTTGCTTTGTGAACCATTCTGTACCCAACCCCTCCTGGTTCTAATACCTAGAACGATAATGAAACAGCCTCCATGTTACAACTGGGAGCCCACCTTACTAGCTGGCAAAGAATTCCCAGTTGAGTCAATGAAAGATAACATTATTGAGTTCTGGTCCTTGAAGGACTCTAATGCTTGGGAATAATGACATCAGGCTTAACTGCCAAGTGGCATCAAACAAATAATAGCACTAGTTGGTCATATCAGTTCCATCTCAGATGAGTAAATATGTAGAACTTTTAGAAGAGAATCTGGGCCAGTGCACACTCATAATCCCAATATCTGGGAGGCTGAGACAGGAGGATTGCAGGTTTGAGGTTAGCTTCAACAACTTAATGAGATCCCATTTCAAAATAAAAAATAAAAAGGGCTGGTGTATGTATGTGTGTGTGTGTGTGTGTGTGTGTATATGTGTCTCAGAGATAGAATGCCCCTGGGTTGAATCCCCAATACCAAAAAAAGAAAAAAAGAAGAAGAGAGGAGGAGGAGAATCTGGAACATAAGTATCAGTATGTTCACTTACTTTTCTTCTGTACTTCTGTATTGTTACTCTATATTCGGTAGAAGTCTTGGATAGATAAGGGCATAGAATGGAAACCAAGACTACAGTGTTTTTGAAATGTCATATCCAGCTGGGCATGGTGGCGCACGCTTGTAATCCCAGTACTTTGGGAGACGGAGACCGGAGGATCCGGGGGTTCACGGCCAGCCTCAGCTCTCTCTCTCTACCTAGTGAGGCCCTCCACAACTTCGTGAGACCCGGTTTCAAAATAAAGTATAAAAAAATAGGGCTAGGGGTGTCGCGGAGGTAGAACGCCCCTGGGTTCAATCCCCGGTACCGCAAAACAAAACAACAAAAAAAAAGAAATGTCATGTCCAAATATTTTAGAAGAAAGTAGGCTTTAGTTCAACAACAGAACACATGAAGTGCTACTTTAACCAAAATTAGAGATTTCTGAAACATTGACTTATTGTATTCTGAAACATTATTTCAGATTATATAACTGTCACCATCAATGTTATAAAGATTATTTAGCCATCTGAAGAGCTATTAAACAGGAGCTGTTTCTTCCTTTCTGGTTTTCTGGTGATTACAATAATAGCAGCATTGCTTACCTATAAGTACAAATGCAAAAAATGCTCTTCAATTTGTGTCATGTTTAAACTGGACTCTACAGCAGTGCAGTATACTGTTCCTCAGTCTTTTGAGTAACCTCTTAGAGTCCAGTGAGCCAGAGGTGGCAGCCCTTCATGGCGTCAGTGTTATAAGCTGGAGTCTCCTACCACCTTCCTCTTTTTGGCTATGGGGAGAAGGCTGCAACATAGGGAAGTAAATGGACAGTGTGTATCTAATTGCTATTCTCAAGTGACTGTAGAGCTCACTACTTCATTCACCACCCTCTCACCAAAGATAAGGAATAGACAGGACTCAGGTGCATCTGAATCTTAACACAATTACAGATCTGAGATAATTGACCTTTGCAATGAATTTCTTAAATGGTAATTTAAGGGCAAATTTCAGCAATTTCAAAGGAATACATAATTGCTTCATTCTTTATCTTTTGGCAAGGGTAACCACAGTTCAATTTTTTTTTTTTACTGAAAAACTAAGATGATGACTATACCTTCATAAAAGGTGTTGTGATAACTAAGCCCCAAGTTGTAATAAATTGTCTTTTTAAAATAAAAAATTTGAGAAAAGTAGAGGGTGTTTAGAGAAAAACAATGACCAAAAAAAAAAAAAACTCACATTGCTCTACAAAGATGTATGTAACACATTCTTAAGGAAAAAAAGCTGGTTACAAAACAGAATAGTATGATAGGTATTTGTAAAACCAAGATGAGGTCAATTTGTGTGTTAATATATAGAGAGAAAAAATCTGAAAGGAGAGACAACAAAATAATAATAATAATGTATAAGTGATAGATTCTAGATGATTTTTAATTAAAAAACTTTCCTCAATCTTTATGAATTGCTTAAACTTATATTTGCTAAATTTATAACTGCTTAAATATACCATGTATTATACTTTATCCCCTTTTTATTGTATTGCTTTTATAATTAGATAAAACAATAAACCTATTTCCTCGGGTGATGGAGGGGGATGGGTCATGTTTTTAGTCTCAGAGAGCTTCAAGCTAAGCTATGTTCACAAATTGATTTATGGAATATATCAGTCAGTAGTATCTGGACTAGCAAAAACAAGATCAGTAAGTGGTAGTAAGCATTCTGTGTAGACAAGTCGTGCCTTTCTCAATAAATGTGATTCAGGAATACTGTCAGTTAGCATTTGACAGATGGGCTAGATTCAACAGCACTGTAGATGTTTAGCTAGTATACCAGACCACTTGGGTTTGAGCAAGAGTGCCTATCGTAAAAGTAAAATACGACTAAATCTTTAGAAAGAATGATAATGTGGCTCAATTCAAGCTCAATTCAGCATAATCCAAACTGATATAATATGGTAGTATAGTTGTATTTTAATTCACTTTAAAGGTTACTATGTAACTTAATTTGCTTAGCATATAAGAATTGTGGAGGCCATTACACATTTAAAATTTTCTTTAAAAAATTTGCCCTTGAAGGGTTATTTTAATGATAGTTTTTACTACGGCGTGGAATAACAAAACAATGTGTGATCCATCACTCTATTTGGGAGGCAAATGAACACGGAGCCCCCCAGCCTTTACCACTCTTAACAGCTGCTAGCAAAGTTCACAGTCTCGTGTGCGCGCATCTGCAGCGCTGACGGCATTAATTACACACACATTTATCACACTCCTTCCTCCACCCCCAGGAACAGAGAGCAATGTAGGAGGCAGTAGCAAAAGTAAAAACACCCTTGGGGCAGAATAAATTTTCATATACATCTTGGGAGGAATGAATTTAGCATAAATATGTCCTATTCAAAGAGCTTTGGTATTTGAAGGAATACTGTCAAGATTTCTTCCTAAGCCACAAAAACTATATTATTGGGAAAATACCTTATTAAAAATCCTTTTATAGATAGAGGATGCAAAGTGGGCTAAGGGTAACCAGAGCAGTGTTACTCTTGTAGTTCCTCTTTGCAGAAATGAAACACAAGGTATCTGAGAGATGCGTGTGAAGATGGAGAGACAGGCATCACCACAGTGAGGCAGAGTGGGTAAAGGAGTAGCACCCTCCCACAGAGACCAATAATAATACCTGACATTTGTAAGGCACTTTATCATTTAAAACTGGGTTTAAGCAAACCAGCTCTTCCAGGAGGATTCGATTCCCAGCCAGAGCTTCCAGGTTGGCAACCTCAGTGGAGAAGCAACCACTGAAGAACACAGGGAACAGTGGCACTGGCCAAATCAGGGGGATGTCTACTCAGCCACCACCTGGGCACAATCAGCCCAGATGAGCCCTACTCTGCATGCTGATTAATATAAATGATGGCTTTGATGGCACCATCACTGAAGTCTATGAAGGAATGGCTCTCCGCTCCTTCCTATCAGACAAGGACCAGGTTTAATGAAGACAAGGATGAAAGGTCTGTTGCAGTAAACATGCCACTAACGCACAGGAGTTCTGGAGGAAGCTTCTCACTCGGCTGTTTAAAGGGAGCCTTTTTAATGCTGCCAAATGTGTGAGTCCTTGCTTATTTGTGGGAGGGATGACAATCTGTTCGATTGAGCTGGAAGTTCTTTCTGGCTAAGGGGAGGGGCAGCGGAAAAAGAAATGGCACTACCAATAGGACAGGTGCAGCAAAAACTAAGCAAATTGATAATCTTCATTTTTAATTTAGAACAGCTGATACATTGGTTTACAAACTACTGGTAACATTTGTCAAAAAGGTTTCTGGAAAATTCAGTGAACTAAACAAAGGTATACAATGGCCACTGATAGAACCTGAAAAAAACAGGTCCATAAGTTCAGGAAAATGGCTTGAATATAAAGTGTTGAGTTTTAATTTTATCAGTACCCACATTCCATAAACACTTGCTGATAGCCTCCTATAAGCCTGGCACTGTACTCATGAAACTAGTCCCATTGGGCCAGGGTTACACTTAAGGCACTATCAAAAGTTGATCTAAATCATAATTTCCTTAATCAACTAATACATGAAAAGATGTTTGTGGTTAAAAACTACTATGGGACCATGATGAAACAAATTCTAAAAACCAAGTTTATTACACTTTACATCTTTTGCAGTGTATTTTTATTATACTAGTTGTTCTTTTTAAAGGACATACTCATTGTCTGGATAAATGGCTTGTAACAATAAAGGCTATTAGTTTGTCTTTGATCACTTAGAAGGTTAATATGTACATAAATTGCAAGACCTCAGGCCAACCATGCCTTGTTTTTGGGCCTCAGTTTACTTAACTGAGGAAAGAGGTATCTGGATTTTGTTAACAACAAGCTCCATGACCAGAAATATCTAAATGTGCAACTATATATATTTTTATTTATAATATATATTTATTTATAACAATTATGAGGTATAGTTAGAAACTAGATAAAAATCTGGATTTCTTTTTAAAAAGTAATCCAAAGCTGGGTGCGGTGGGGCACACCTGTAATCCCAGTACTTAGGAGGCTGAGATAGGAGGATTGCAGGTTCAAGACCAGCCTCAGCAATTTAGTGAGATTCTTAGTAACCTAGGAAGACCATGTTTCAAAATAAAAAATAAAATTGGGCTGGGGATGTAGCTCAGAGGTAGAATGTTCCTGGGTTCAATCCCTAGTACCACAATAAATAAATAAATAGTTTTTTTTTTTTTGCGGTACTGGGGATTGAACCCAGGGGCATTCTACCTCTGAGTTACACTCCCAGCTCTATTTTTCATTCTTTATTTTGAAATCGGGTCTCACTAAGTTGCAGAGGGCCTCACTAAGTAGCTGAGGCTGGCCGTGAACCCGAGATCCTCCTGTCTCAGCCTCCCAAGTACTGGGATTACAAGCATGCGCCACCACACCCGGCTATGAATAAATAAATAAATATATAAAGTAATCCAAAAAAGTTATTTTTTGAATGAAAGTGCATGTTTTTTGCCTACTATTTGCCATTCACAAATGCCAAATAATTAATTTAAAGAATAATTAGGTTCTTGAAAAAGTGGCTGATAATTTAAAATGCTTAAATCAAGATGAAAATTTTTCTAAGCAAAAACTATTTTACATAACCACAAAAACTATAACTAGATGCTGAGACTGAATGCTTAGTCATGAAACAAAGTAATTCTGATATTATTATATAGTAGTTAGTTGCTCCATTTTCTACCTTCCCCAGTAAGGGAATTCCTGAACATAAAGTCTGGTGTATTCAGGATGCTACACTCTTGGCACAGTGGTTACTTAACAGCACTCTTATTGAACTTTGAGAGAATTATGCCCATCATTTCAGTGACCTGTCCATTTTTTAAATGTGGCTGATAATCTCCATTTTGTTTTCACTGCTTCTTCATCTGGGGCCCTCTCTATGATGTCAACTGAAAAGCTGCTAAAAACTTAGAACTTTACCTTATATAAGTGGCTTTCAAAATTTTAAAATTGTAACCCACAGTAACAACTTTGCTCCCAGTGTGGGGTGGTACATACCTGTAATTCCAGTACTTGGGAGGTTGAGACAGGAGGATTGCAGGTTCGAGGACAGCCTCAGCAACATAGTGAGATCTTGTTTCAAAATAAAAAATAAAAAAAGGCTAGGGTGTAGCTCAGAGGTAGAATGCCCCTGGGTTCAAAAAAAAAAAAAAAAA
>PVJS01054324.1:0-12998 GCA_004027185.1 Glis glis
GAGGGCCTCACTAGGTAGAGAGAGAGAGAGAGAGAGAGAGAGACAGGGAGAGAGAGAAAGAGAGCTGAGACTGGCCGCGAACCCGGATCCTCTGGTCTCCGCCTCCCAAAGTACTGGGATTACAAGCGTGCGCCACCACGCCCGGCTATTCTTTATTTTTGAAACAGGGTCTCACTAAGTTGCAGAAGGCCTCACTAAATAGCTGAGGCTGGCCGCGAACCTGTGATCCTCCTGTCTCAGCCTCCCAAGTACTGGGATTACAAGCGTGCTCCAACACGCCCGACTTCTACCTCTTTTTTTAAGAACATGACCTGAAAAACATAACTATGTGAGGTGATGGATGTGTTAATTAGTCTGACTATGGTAATCATTTTATAATGTATATGAATATCAAAACATCACATTGTACACTTTAAATATATACAATTTTTATTAGTTAATTATACCTCAATAAAGTTGAGGGGGAAGAAAACACAGCTCAGCATCGGCTATACTGAGCTCTCACGAACATGATCTGAAAGCTGCAGATATGGCTTCTTCTTTTTTGTGTGTGCATGTGGCACTGGGGATGGAACCCAGGGGCATTCTGCCTCTGAGCTACACCCCCAGCCCTATTTTTATTCTTTATTTTGAAGCAGGGTCTCACTAAGTTGCAGAGGCCTCACTAAGTAGCTGAGGCTGGCCGCAAACCTGTGATCCTCTGGTCTCAGCCTCCCAAGTACTGGGATTACAAGCGTGCGCCACCACACCCAGCTGCAGACACTGGTTCTGCTCTCATCCCATTGGGTGGCATTTTGTCACATGACTGCATTTAGCTTCAAGGGAGGTTGGGAAGTGAGATACTTTTTCTGAGCAGCCATGTGCCCAGCCAAAATGTAGGAGAGATGGCCGGACATGGCAGCACATGCTTGTAATACAAATACTTGGGAGGCTGAGACAGGAGGATTGCAGGTTCAAGGACAGCCTCAGCAAAGAGTGAGACTCTCATCAACCAAGCGAGACCCTGTTTCAAAATAAAATAAAATAGGGCTAGGGGTGTAGCTTGGTGGTAGAATGCCCCTTGGTTCAACCCCTAATATAAAAAGAAAAAGTAGGAGAGAGTAAATTTGGGGAGAAAACCCTGCTCTGCTACCGTCTCCTAAGTGAGTTTCCCTGCTTCTGCACTACCCTCAACATGTTATTCTCAACATGGCCACCAGAGTAGTTTTGTTAAACCAAAACATGTCACTCCTCTGTGCAGAACCTTCTGCTCAGAAAGAGATCTAAAATCCTCTAGAAGGATGCTCTAGAAGGCCCTGCATAATTTGAACACCACTCTCTCTCTGCTCTCATCTCCTATTTCTCCCCCTTGCTCACTCCTCTTAGCCTTGCTGGATTCCTTGCAAAAAAGCCCCACCTCAAGGCTTTTGCAGTTGCTGTTCCCTCTGCCAGAAACACTCTTCCCCCAGATAGCTGCAAGTAACTCCCTCGCTCCTTTTACATATCTGCACAAATGCCATCTCCTCAGAGAGACTTTTGTGTGTGTGTGTGTGTGTGTGTGTGTGTGTGTGTGTGTGTGGTTCTGGGGATTGAACCCAGGGGCATTCTACTTCTGAGCTACACCTCCAGCCCTATGTTATATTTTATTTGAAACAGGATCTCACTAACTTGCCGGAGGCCTCACTAAGTTTCTGAAGCTGGTCTTAAACCTGTGATCCTCCTGTCTCAGCCTCCCAAATCCTGGGATTATAGGCGTGTGTCACCGAGCCCAGCTCCAAGAGGCTTTTCTTGACCCTCAGTTCCACTATCCCTAGGCCCTTTACTGGACTCTGTGTTTCTCCAAGGTAATTAACACCACCTGAAACATGATGTTTACTTCATATCTGTTTCTCCACACTGGGATGCATGGCACACATAGAGCAGGCTTGCTACCCATGCTTGCTGGGTGAATGAATGGTGAAGGTGGCAGCACATGCTGCAGAGACAGAGAACGGGCTTCTTCAGTCACGTCAGGAGGACCCATTCCTTGAGCTCTGTTGTGGTTCCAGTTTGGAAGCAGAGACTCCTTAGTTTCTTGCTTCTGGGAGCTCTCTTTCATTCAATTTATCAAAGATTCATTAGGTGTCTACTGAGCTAGTATGAAAGCTATAAAAGGAGAATAAGCTATAGACCAATACTGACCCTCGGGAAACTTATGGATTGATCAGGAGCCTAGATTTTATCCTTTAATTTTTTTTCTTTTCAAATGTGACCATTCAGGTATGGTATAAAAATGTTAGGGAAAGAGCTGGGCATGCCTTTAATCCCAGCTCCTTGGGAGACTGAGGCAGGAGGATCACAAATTTGAGGCCAGCCTGGCCAACTGAGAGAGACCCTGTCTCAAAATAAAAAAAATAAAGCTGGGTGCCTTGGTACACACCTGCAATTTCAGTACTTGGGAGGGTGAGACAAGGAGGATTGCAGCTTGGAGGCAGAATGTCCCTGGGTTCAATCCCCAGTATAAGTAAATAAATAAAAAATAAAATAAAATAAAGGGCTGGGATTTTGTTCAGTGGTAGAGCACTTGCCTAGCATGCGTGAGGCCCTGGGTTCAATCCCTGGTATAGGGAGTGGGGGAGATCAGGGAAAGAGTGGCTGCTCTTTATGGTAGCACCATGAGCTGGTACGGCCTGGGTGGTGCAGAGGGGAGGGTCTGAAGAGAGGCGCCCTACAGTTCTAGGTTACAGTGGGTCTCTTCCTCGTATTCCCTCTGTAGCGGAGCCTCACTCGCTGCCGGTCTGCTTAAGAAACAGTTTGGACCAGTTCTCATTCATCGGATGATGGGGGAAAGACTAGGAGGGGTGGCATGGCCAGAGGGCTGGGAGAGATGAAGGGGAGGGCAGACCCAGCTGGAGGGAAAGGTAGCTGAGAAAAGCTGGGACTGAGCAGGAAATAAATTTCTGGAAAGATTGCTCCATTATCCTTTCCTGCTCTGGGCAAAACGCAAAAGGTCACAGTTCGTTGTTCTCCCAAGACTTCTCCTTGCAGGGCCGCCAGATATTCCTCTGACATTTACAGCGAGGAGATCAAAGGCCTGCTCTGAGGCCTGGTTCTCTATTTCCACATTGGGAAAGCCTCCCACCCCCACGGATGAGGCTGCTTGTTGCATCCCTCCTAATTCTTCTTGCTCTTGACATCCCTTCCATCTGGGGCGAGAAATGGTTCTCAAACTTTAAAGTGCATAGGAATCTCTTGGAAGACTTGTCAAAACAGGATTGCCTGTTGCTACAACCCAGAAGTTTGGTTCCTGAGAATTTACTTTTCTAGCAAGTTCCAGTGGATGCTGATACTGTTGATCCCAACCACATTGGCATACTCATTGGCCACTCTGGGTTCGCGGCTAGCCTCAGCTACTTAGTGAGGCCCTCCGCAACTTAATGAGATCCTGTTTCAAAATAAAGAATAAAAAATAGGGCTAGGGGTGTAGCTCGGAGGTAGAATGCC
The DNA here is from genome assembly GCA_004027185.1 of Glis glis. Taxonomy (NCBI): domain Eukaryota; kingdom Metazoa; phylum Chordata; class Mammalia; order Rodentia; family Gliridae; genus Glis; species Glis glis. The sequence continues at coordinate 3,463 of PVJS01054324.1, forward strand.
CCTGGGTTCAATCCCCAGTACCACACACACACAAAAAAAAGTTGCTGAGGCTGGCTTTGAACCTGCGATCCTCCTGTCTCAGCCTCCCAAGTACTGGGATTATAAGTGTGCGCCACCACACCCACCACACTTCTATTTCTTAAAGATTAAAATATTTGTTTCTTCCTGGGTTCTGCTCAAGCTGATGTCTGGGAAACTATTTATGCTTAATGTCCCCAACCCATTAGCAGCACTGCATGGGGCTCTGTTAATCAGGCTCCTTAATGGCAGCCCTGTGAAGAGTAAGGTTGTGAAGCTGTCTGCACCAGCTTTCCAGCCTCAGCTGGAGAGGAAGTGTCTAGACAAAGATCAGGGCCCAGGTAGGCTCAGAGATGGCCTGAGAATGATCCGTGCCTGTTTAGGAGGCCAATCTAATGATAACCGCACCCCCCCACACACACACATTTTGGTAGGGTTGCCTGAGTAGACTCCCTGGTCACCTTAGCTGAAGTAGCAAGATACCATGCCCCCCCCCCACACATTCTAGCATTTTCTTCTCTCCTCAGATTACAACACACTGGCCTCTTTTGAATCATATTCCTGTCCCAGTGGTCCTCATCCAGCACCTATTGAGCACCTCCATGCTAAAAAAGACTATGCATCATCATCTTCCCCCTTCAAATCCAAATGCCCATACTTCACTCTGTCAGCAGAGGTGGTGAGGGCCTTTGCCTGGAATCTATGGATCCTTGTGGATTCTTTAGCTCCAAGACGTCTGTGATTCTGTGTCAGCTGCTACTTCTATAGCCATTCCTAATGAGTTTGAGTTTGTGGCTTTGATCTCTAGGGGGAACATTTGGAGTGACCTTATTTAAGAGTGATCAGAGACAAGGTCAATCCTAAAGTATTTGTGTCTTGAAATCTGCTGATATGTTTGGTCCTTGTTATAAACTGAATGTTTGTGTTCCCCTCAAATTCATGTGTTGAAACTCTACCCTGCAATGTGATGATATTAGTAGGTGGAGCCTGTCAAAAGCTAAAATGACAACAAATTTACAGATCTTAATTGGCTTCTATTTGAGATTCTAGAATTGGGTTATACTTCATTCCATAAAACAGAATGAGCGTTCTGATGAGCTGAGGAGAGGAGGTCGTTTTTATAGACAGAGAAAGCTGAGGAAAGCAGAAACAGAACAAAAAGCAGATCAGTTGTTTCAAAGTTACTTCCCTTGTAAAGTTTAAGGCAGAGGAAACTTCCATATCATGCCCGATACAAAACTGGCTTGTGTGAGAACTTGGGTGTTACCTTTCACTCTTCTGATTTCCTGGAAAGTGGGATAAGCAATCTAGTTTTGGCTTGGTGACTTGGAGCTTCAGCATGAGTGACTCCATTGTGCTTTGGTCAGTTGGTCCTAGTTCAGGATTTCAATCCAAATCAATGGTTCCTATAAATTTTATTTAATAGGCCTTTGGGAGGTAATTAGGATTAGGTGAGGTCATAAGTGTGGAATCCTCATGAATAGAATTAGTGCCTGGTATGAGTCATGAGAGAGTTTGCTTCCTCTCTCTATGCCCAGCCATGTGAGGGTTCAATGGAAAGTTGGCCATCTGTAACCCAGAAGAAGGTCCCCACCAGAACTCAACTATGCTGGCATTCTGATTGTGGACTTCCAGCCTTCAGTACTGAGAAACAGATTTCTTTTCAGGGCAGCTATATCTCTAGCCCTTTTTATGTTATCTTATTATTATTATTATTTGTGGTATTGGGGATTGAACCCAGGGGCATTCTACCTCCGAGCTATACCCCCAGCCCTATTTTTTGTTCTTTATTTTGAAACAGGGTCTCACTAAGTTGCAGAGGGCCTCAGTAAGTAGCTGAGGCTGGCCGCGAACCTGGATCCTCCTGTCTCAGCCTCCCAAGTACTGGGATTACAAGTGTGCACCACCACACCCGGCTATGTTATCTTACTTTGAGACAAGGTCTTGCTAAGTTGCCCACGCTGGCCTCCAACTTGCAATCCTCCTGCCTCAGCCTCCCAAGTAGCTGGGATTGTAGGTGTGTACCACCATGCCAAGTTGAGAAATAAATTTCTTCTCTTTATAAGTTACCTAGTTTGTTTGTTATAGCAAGTTGAACTAAGACTATCCTACTAGATAACTCCAACCACCAGCATACATACAAGATTCTAAAAGGGAAAGATACTCTGCCCCTATCCCCACTCAGTGAAATACTTGAAAAAAGCTGGAGCACACCTGTGGTACACACTTGTAATCCCAATACTTGGGAGGCTAAGGCACAAGGACCACAGGTTGAAGGCCAGCCTCAGCAACTGAGTGAGGCCCTATTTCAAAATTTAAAAATAAGAAGGGCTAGGAATGTAGCGCAGAGGCAGAATGCCCCTGTGTTTGATCCCCAGTAAAACACACACACACACACACACACACACACACACACACACAGACACACACACCTTGAGAGAGGCGAGTTTCTTACACTAATACAGACTTGGAGGCTAGAGAGAATCACCAAATGCAGTGACTGGTTCCTGTTCCCTTCAATTCTGGGAACTTTAGGACCTGGAAGAGGCAGAGCCCACAACCATCAGAATGACAGGGCTGGATAATGTGGATTTTTCTTCTTCCAGGCAGGGCAAGTCCATATGAACACCTGTATTCCAGGCTACCAACAAGACAGCCGGCTGGCCAAGAGTTCAGGGGCCTCCTCTTCCTGCTTTTTCCATCCTGGCTCCTTAACCTCGGGCTGAGCCACGGGGAACCCTCTCCAATCTGCTGGAACAGAACATCACAAACTGCTCTTTTTGTGGTCTGGGCCACCAGCTCTCCAGCCTGCTGCTGCTGCTGGAAGAAGGCTACAATGCCTCTATAATCAGTCCACAGCATCCCTCCACACGCCAGTTCCTTTGTGGGCAGAGGGTGCCCACTTGGAAAGAATCATATCTGAAGTAGGCAATTTGTAGAGCGATAGGGAGAATGGAAGGAGCGCGATGTGCTCAGATGGCCGCTTACGCACAGCCAGGCCACATTATGCCTTACGCTTTTCCCTACTGCCCGGCCTTTCCACATGACCAGTTTAGGTCTGTCTGCCCAGCTTTCTTTCCCTCAACTGCTCCTGAGCCCTGCAGAAATGCCAGTTCTTCTCTCTTCTGTCCCATCTGCCTTCTAGGCTCCACCTAGCCCATCCCCAAGATGTACAAACCTCCTAGCTAGAGGCTGGCTGGTGCAGGCAGCATGAGCAGGGCAAGGGCTAGAACTGTAAGTCTGTGCTGATGAGCCTGTGTCCTAGAGTCAAGGGTAAGTGGCACATTTAGTGTTGAATGACCAGCAAGGAATAGAAAATTCGAGACCCTGACTCAGTTAAGGCAAGGCTTTATTACCACGGGGCTACCTCTCTCCAACAAGACAGAAAAATGGCAGCCCCTTGTACAGTTCACTGGTTCCTTTTATAGAGAGCAAGCCGAGTTCACGGGTATGCTCTAAATCGACCAATCATAGTAAATTTTCCTTATTTAGAAGCAAGGGGGTAGGTCTAGGGGCGTGAGCTGAGCACACAGGGGAGGGTCAGTTTGGGCGGTAAGGGCAGGACTGGTTTCTCAAGCGTTGTCCTAGGGGCAATAAGGGCAGGAACTGGTTTCGTCCTTGGGGAACTGGCTTTGTCCTTGGGGCTGTTAAGGGCAGGGAGTTTCATTTTACGGTAGAAAACGAGGCTAAAAAATTACTTTTAGGGCATGTTATCACAAATGCAACCGGAATGTCACGTGCTTCCTGGCCCCTTTCCGTACAAGGATGTGATCACTCAGGTGCAGACTTTGGAGGTGGAAGACCTGTGCTTGACTCTGGTCTGTCCCTTTCTAGCTAGTAGCTTTAGGGAGTCAGCCTCTTTGAGTCTCTACTCCCTCATCTGTAAAATGAGACCAATAATTAGGGTAACTTGAGAAGGAATGCAAAACCTGAACTGACTATAGACCTCAATTACCTGGCTCTTGCCTGCCCCGGGTCTTCTGGGTGCTGGTCCCACAGGAGATGTTGCTCTCTTGGCTGCCAGAGGGGTCAGGATGCTCCCAGGAAGCAGTCCCACCTGCTTAGCTAGAGCCCTGAAACCTCTAGGAGAGGGTGGGTGAGCCCACATCTCTGTTGTTCTTTCGCTACCTCAGGAAGTTGGGTGGAAAAGAACTAAGTCAGAGGCACTGGGGGTGGTGGCTGGGGCGAGGCCTGGTTTCCAAGGCTTTGCCCCAGAAGTCCCCAGTGTGCTGGGAGTTTCTCCTGCCTGACGCTGACCTGGTTTGAAGGAGGAATCCCCACTGAGATTGATGTCACAGACTTGCCTTCCCTTCCCCAGACTCTCCTTGGTGATTTACAGGAATTATTTGGACATAGGAGTTAATGGAAGTAGGTTGCTAGTATGTGGGCGAATTCATCACTGTCTCCCTGCATTCCAAGAGTGGATCTGTCTTTCAGGGTGAGATATCCTGGAGTGACTTCCCAAGGTCTGAGAAATATAGACTAGCTTGGGAGGGCTGGGCTGGGGAAAGCCTAGGCAGAGATTTTGGAAAGGTGGGCTGACTGCAAAGTGGCGGGCGGGATTGGCTGAGAGGGCTTTCCCTTCTGTTTCTTTAATTACAGAGGCAGAAGTATTGGCATCTAGAGGATGCTGCTGCTCAAGGGCCCTCCTCCCCCACCACCAAACTGTCCCCTGCCCTGGGAAAAAGGCATATCCCTGTAGCCCACTGCCCAGGGGGGACTGAGAAAGGTGGAAGGAGGTGGGAGGCTGTTTGATGGGGTAGTGCTCAGGGAAGAACACTAGCTCCCTTCAGCTCTGCATGTACTGGAGGTGGCACTCTGGGAGGGATCCCTTTTGAAAACATAAAGACCTTGTGCTAGAAGGTTTGGTGGCAGGGGTAGGGAGGATGTGAGGAAGAGACAAAAACTTTGTATGTGGGCATGGAGCTGACTGAGGCAAGAAAGGATAGCTACCCCTCCAACTCCACGCATGGCAGGCCTTCCCCACAGCCTAAGTGTGTGGTGTGTGTGTGGGGGTGTCCATGCCTACATTTAGTGTGGGCACAGACATGTGACTACAAAGTGCTGAAAGGGAGAATACCTGGCAACGATGCTGAAGCCTGGTTCCCACCTCCTCAGTTTGTCAGCATCCCCTCTCTTTTCCATCTATCTATCTATCTATCTATCTATCTATCTATCTATCTATCATCTATCTATCTATCATCTATCTATCTATCTATCTATCTATCTATCATCTATCTACTTATCACCTATCTATCTTGGGAATGTTGTTGGAGAAAAGACCCTCCCCTCTAGCTGCCATTACTTAAGATGCAGCAAGATGGATTTAAATCAGATTGAAGAAAGAACTAGGAGTGGGGGAAGAGTGCATGGTCCCCGAGAGTGCAAGGTGGCCCCAGGGGTGGGCTATGGAATCCCCTAAGCTCATAGAATGGAAGAACTAAAGACCTGAGGAATCTGCCGATCTCTCCTGTGCTTACCGGAAAGGAGCTGGAGGTCTTTTTGGAAATAGCTATTATTATTTACCAGTAGTAAATGTGGACATGTCCCACTGGCCCCTGGGAGAATTGCTGGGGACTAGTGTCTTCTCTTCTGTGCTTCCTGAGGCTGGCAGATCCCCCACCACGTACTCATCGCCCTGAGATGATTCACCCTAGCTCTGCTTTCTGAGGCTCAGAGGAGGAGCTGGTTTTGCTATGTGGACTATGACATTTCTTCTGAGGCTGGAGATGTCTGCAGGCTGGACAGCTCTCATCAGAGCTCTTGGCCTGTGCCCAGAGGCCATGCTGCAGGGCCTAGGGTGTAACAGCCTATGCGTCTCCTCATGTCCACTGCTCTCCACATATTCTTCTGCCTGGTCCCTGGTCCAGCTCAGATCCAGGATCTGGCATGTGGAGAGAGGCAGCCTCACACCAGGCCCTTTCTGATGCGGCTTCCTGCTGCAGCAGCTGGTTTCCACATAGAGCTAGAATCTAACAGTCCTTCCTTCCCCACCCCCACCTGTTTTCAGCTAAGCCAGACAGCAGGGGGCACTCCTGGGTCACCCCAGGAGAGGATTCTGGGCTGATGGTTTCACTTTGACACAGAGAAAGTTGAACATTTTGTGTGTCAGTCTGAAGGTGAGCAGGACAGGCCATTCAAGAACTGGAAGCATTTTTTTTTCCCCTGGCAGGCAGAGACAGAGGCTTAAGAGAAAAACCGGCTTTTCTGACTTGTCTGGAGACTCCTGGGACTGGAGGGGACCTGACACCTGCCTCTGGGAGATCAGCTTGTGGGACAGGTCTCTGTGGGAGCCATGGCCAAGGCTGATTCAGTCCTAGTTTGGGGACAGTGTAACTCCTGACCCTTTGCCAGTCCCCAGCAGCTGACCCTAGTTTGGCTATTTTAGGGAAGCTGAATATCTCAGTTATCTTCAGAATTTCCAGATTAATCTGTGTTGCTATTGCCCATGTCCCACCCACTAGGTTCTTCTTCTTCTGACCCACTAGGTTCTTCTGGGAGGAAAAATAGCGTTCTCTGTCCAGACCTCACACAATCCTCTGGAACCTTATCTGATCTTATCTGGGAGTCACATGGGGATGGGCTGAGCAGGTCATAGGTGGCACATTCCTGACCCAGAGCCTACACAGCTGGGGCCTGCCTGCCTGCCTGCCTGCCTGCCTTTCTTTTTTTTCCTCCAGCCCCTCCCCCCCATACTGGGTGTTTAATCCAGGGTCACTCTACCACTGAACTACATCCCTACCCTCTTTTAAAAAAATTTTGAGCCAGATAAGGTAGTGCATGCCTGTAAGTACTTGGGAGGCTGAGACAAGAGGTTCAAGGCCAGCCTCAGCAATTTAACTAGCACATCACCTTAGCGAGACCCTGTTTCAAAATAAAAAGGTATGGGTGTATAGCTTTGAGGTAGAATGCCCCTGGGTCCAATCTCAATACCAAAATAAATAAATAAATAATTTTTTTTTTGAGACACGGTCTAGCTAAATTGCTGAGGCTGGCCTTGAACTTGCAATATTTCTGCCTCAGCCCGCAGAGCAGATGAGATTATAGGAATTCTCCACTGTGCCTGGCCAGCTGGGGCTTTCTGGGCAGCAGTGAAGGGAAGCCATGAAGGGGAAGGCTTCCCAAAGTCCCCTCATTTCTAGGTGTCTTCCTCAGTCTTCCTCCCCATCCACCCAATCACCCCCAAAGCCACTCGACTTCAGAATGCCTCCTTTCCAGTAAAAGGTCCTGCACGTGCATCCATTTATGGGCATAGGGAAGGTAGGATGACTGTGTCAGGTTACACAGCCCCAGAAGAAATACCTGGCCTTTTGGCTTTTTAGCACTTCCAAATTCTCCCTCTCCAAAGGATGGGGGTGGGGTGGGGGGTATGGGGAGTCCAGGGCATGGTGGCTGGTGTAGAGAGTGGAAACGATGGGCTGGGGACAAAGGCTTTGTTGTTCCCAGAGTTGAGGGTACAGGCCCGAGCCTGTGAATTTATTCAAAGGAGTCATCCTCAGATCTGGCCCCCTTCCATCCAACCCCAAAGTCACCTGTTTTCCCTAGGTGCAGGAACTCCCAGGCCACACCCCACAGGACCACAGGGTTGCCTATGGGTGAGGGTGGGCTTGCCCCACCCTCTTCAAATGCCCTAAGGTCCCAACACCGTGGTGGTTCCCCAGCCCCACTGAGCCATCAACTCTCAAGTTCTCTAGGGCAGTAGCAGGAAGAGATGAGTCTGCCTCTCATGGAAAATATGAAGAGAAGCAAATTCCATAGGCTGATAAGCCTGTAGCCTTTTCCCTGTGTCTCTCAGGTCTTTCATGCAGGACATTTTTCCTGAGATTTCACCTAAGTTCTTTCAGCAGCAGTTTTAGCTCACCCTTCAGCATATGGCTCACACTGCAGACCTTGGGACACCCACCTGTGCAGTTCGACTAGTAAGGAACAGAACTGTGGAAAGGGCCAAGGATGGGAGGACTCCATTTGCAAAGCCTATGACCATAGCCAGGCGTGGTGGCGCACGCTTGTAATCCCAGTACTTGGGAGGCTGAGACAGGAGGATCGCAGGTTCGCGGCCAGCCTCAGCTACTTAGTGAGGCTCTCCGCAAGTTAGTGAGACCCTGTTTCAAAACAAAGAGTAAAAAATAGGGCTGGGGGGGGTAGCTCAGAGGTAGAGTGCTCCTGGGTTCAAACTCCAGTACTACAAAAAAAAAAAAAAAAAAGGCCATGACCAATCAGCCTCTTCATCAGTCTCGAAAGTCAGAAGTGTGATTGGGCCTAAAGGAATGTTGGTGTTTTCAGGGAGGAAGACAGGATTTGGGAGCAGCCCACCTTATTTAGCTGTCTGAAATGGTGCCTCAGCTGGATCAACAAAAGACAGGGACATTAAGGTGTAAGACCTTAACCATTCCCTTGCATGCTCTCTCCTAGCCTGACATCTGACCCTCTGAATAGGGACAAAACCTTTTTCTATCCTAAATGACCACTTACCCCTTTTCTCCAAGCTGCTGAACATAAGCTAGATATCAGCCTGCTCAGGGAACCTCAGGCTCCTGAGAAGGAAGTGAGGGAAGGCTCTCGCCTGGTCTGGAAGTGAGGTGGAAGTTCACCACACTACTGCATCTCTCTCTCTCTCTTTCTCTATCTCTTTCTCTCTCTCTCTGTTCTGGGGATTAAACTGAGGGCCTCGTGTATGCTAAGTACATGATCTACCACTGAGCTACAATCCCAGACCCAGAAGCCTCATTTTCACAGCCCTTACTGCTGAGGGGACTGGGAGTTTGGGCCAGATTGGCGATGGCTCCCCAATGTGTAATCTGATGGCCTGGGGTTGGGGGCCTGGAGGAGGAGGATGTAGAGATGTTCCCTATTCACTGAGCACTTTCTATGGCTAAGGTGTTCATCTAAGTATTTCGTATGCTTTCTTACATGTAATCTGCAAGTCACTATTAAATTAGCTCTAATAATGATTCCTATTTTACAGATGAATAAGTGGAGGTTATGATAATATAAGTCAAAATAGAAATAATGGTTATAAAATTTTAGCAGCTTAAAAAAAATGACCCAGTATCAACCCTAGGCAAATACATGGCATACTGTGTATAGTATTATTATTTGGGGGTACCGGGGATTGAACCCCAGGGGCATTCTACCTCTGAGCTACACCCCCAGCCCTATTTTTTATTCTTTATTTTGAAACAGGATCTCACTAAGTTGTGGAGGGCCTCACTAAGTAGCTGAGGCTGGCCGCAAACCCGGATCCTCCAGTCTCAGCCTCCTGAGTACTAGGATTACAAGTGTGCGCCACCATGCCCAGCTAGTATTATTAAATTCTGAGAATTTATTATATTATCCCATTTTCATATAAGAAAACTGAGATCGAGAGAGAAGTGATTTCTCCCCAGGTCTTGGAGTCTTAGAAAATGACCAAGCCAAGAGCCAAGCCTGCTTCTGTCTGATTCCACAGTCTGTGCTCATGATTTCTTTCTTTCTTTCTTTTTCTTTTCTTTCTTTCTTTTTTTTTTTTTTTTTTTTTT
>PVJS01054325.1:0-13000 GCA_004027185.1 Glis glis
CTCTCTCTCCCTCTCTCTCTCTCTCTCTCTCTCTCTACTTAGTGAGGCCCTCCGCAACTCCGTGAGACCCGGTTTCAAAATAAAGTATAAAAAATAGGGCCGGGGGTGTAGTTCGGAGGTAGAACACCTCTGGGTTCAATCCCCGGTACCACAAAAAAAAAAATAAAAAAATAAAAAAATAAAGGATAAAAAATGGGCTGGGGGTGTAGCTCGGAGGTAGAACGCCCCTGGGTTCAATCCCTGGTACTGCAAAATAAAAATAAATAAATTAATTAAAAAAAAAAAGAATTGGAGGCTGTCTTAGTGAACATGTGGGTGATGGCTCCTCTTATTTTTAAGACGAGGGAAATGAGGCCCAGAGAGGTGAAATGACCTGCCCAAGTCCAGCCAGCTTTTTGATGGAGTGGAGCCAGACCCTGAGCCTCTTCCTAGTTGCTCATGTGCAATGCTGTTTCAGGGAACCCCAGGATTGCATGCATGTTGCCCAAGTCCTCACCGTGCTCCATGAAACTCAGGCCAGAGCCTCTGCTGATTTTTTTTTTTTTTGCCGTACCGGGGATTGAACTCAGGGGCATTCTACCTCCGTGCTACACCCCCGGCCCTAGTTTTTATCCTTTATTTTGAAACCGGGTCTCACGAAGTTGTGGAGGGCCTTCACTAAGTAAAGAGAGAGAGAGAGAGAGACAGGGAGAGAGAGAGAGAGAGAGAGAGAGAGAGAGAGAGCTGAGGCTGGCCGTGAACCCGGATCCTCCGGTCTCCGCCTCCCAAAGTACTGGGATTACAAGCGTGCGCCACCACGCCCGGCATCTGCTGATTTTATCTTGTATTCAACAGGCTACCTTGCCTTAAAATAAACCACTCAAAATGGCGTCACAGACACATCCACTTCTAATGACATTCAAATAATGCAATTCAAGCTGTTTCCCCAATCCTCAATTTTCTTGCTTCTACTGCCTTAGGCTCCCTTTAAATGCATCTATTTTTTTTCTGTGATCCCAACAGAAATTTTTCCATCTCTGGACTGCAGAACTAGCCCCATGTGCATGTTTATATCAATGTGCAATCAATCAGAGTTTGTTCTTTTTAAAATAGTTTTCTTTTTAAAGACCCAAAGCCATTTTGCACATTTTTCCCCAATCTCTAAGTTTTGAATTGCTGGTTCAAATCCATTGGTCACTTAGGAAGGAAATTAACAATCTTTTCTGATTGCAGATCAAGATTTTCCTTTCTTATTATAATTGCTATTATTTTATCCTGCATACAAAAGTATTCTAGTGCTATAGAATTATAAAACAACAGTTTGATAATGAGTTTTATATGAATTGCTGATACATCGCGTGGAGAAGGGACATCTGAGAAAATGGATCTTCTAAAGAGAGCAAAAGTTGAATGGGGACCTACAATGAAGTATGGATGTGACCAGAATACATTATGCTGGTGCAATATTCTGATCAAAATATTCTGCATCCCTGTGCAATATAAATGAAGGCTTAACATTTAAGCAGTAGAAATCAATAAAATATTACAATGTTCCTTGACAGGGGAACCTGTGAAATAGTACCTTCTAAAACCTTTGAATTTTTGAAATATTTGGTGTTTCCAATTGAACTCTTATGGCTTATCATCTTCGTTCCAACTTAAAAAATAGTATCTAAGTATTTTCTAAGCCACAATGGAAGAAGAATGACCTGTTACCTAACAAACCAGAGTATGTAGGATCCGCTGAGATGGAAGATTCATGAGTGTAAGGAAAGGTTAGCAAAAAAGGAACAAGGTCTACTCACGGGTCTTCTACCTTGAACTACGGACACCAACTCCATTATCATTGAATGCCCATTTTTTCATTAAGAAACACCATGTATGCTCACTTCTCTATGTTTTAAAATTCTAATTTTTATCTTTATTTCCTTACTAGTAAATTTGAAATATCCTTGAAATATACTCAAAGATCTAAGGCACAATCTTGACCCCCTTTTTTTGAACCTTGAAATTAATGCATATTTATCCTATCTTTCCAATTCTTACATCTTCTTTATAATTAAGAGGCAGCAATTTGAACTAAATTCACATGTATAATCAAAGCCAGGTGTTCGTTCTAATGGAGCTGACTTAAATGCAATAAATTATTGGTTCCTTTACGTTTTGTAAAACAGAGGTATTATTTCAGACATCTCTAAGACAAATCACTGGCTTGACAGAAAGTGGAAACAGAAAGTGGAAAATCCAAAACTTGCTACTTAAACTTCATGAGGCCTGGAGGTCAGGTTAGGACACCAAATTTGCAAACTTCCAGTTCACCCACCACTGCAGAAAATATTATGCAAAATAAAATTTGGAGATGTAACTATAAATTATCTCATCAGACTAGCAGTAAGTCATAGTTACTGACTTATTGTCTACTCCATATTCTGCAAGACAAACTCAAATCATTCTCCAGAGGTTCCAAATCCTACTTTCAACCCACTTGGAAACAGACACCCGGATGCAGCCTCATACATCTAATAGCCTACGCAGGTAGTCCACAGTCTTCCCTTCTCTTCCTGTATCCTGTCTAGATGTATGACACCACCATCCACCTGAATGGCTAACCCAGAAATCTGTGAGTCACATCAGTCTCTTCTCTCTGCACCTTCCATAGACAATCAATCATGATGTCCCCACAGCCTGACCTAGTCACAGATCTCCCTATCCTGCCCAGTGGTATGTCAGCAAAACCCTTCTCTGTGCTAAACTATTTCTCATAGCCCATGGAGAATGGCATGAAGCATTAGATGAAATGTTGACATATTGAAATTTTGGAGAGCAAAAAAAGTCTACTGAGCTCAGGGCTCAGACCGAGAACTCCAGTATAGATAGAGAGAGTCAGAGGATCATGCTGTCAGCCCAGATGTTGATCTTGGCTCACTATTCCAGAGTTTGCGGGGAAATCTATCATGCAAATTTATCATGAAATGCTTCTTTTCTATCCAGACATGCCTTCTGTTTTCATCATAAAATAAAGATCTTGACTTAATTAGGTTTTTAAAAATATAAATGTTAACTGTCACTCTTCCCCATAGGCTATCTAAGTAGGTTTCAAAAAATGTCATATCTCTTTGTTTTGAGGATTGGTTTTCTTCTTCTAATATTAACTCCATCAGAATCAATAACTGAAAGGTTACCATAATTCTTATAACCTCACCATCCCCCATTGTACCCTTCTAGTCATTCTTCAACCAAAGGGACCTACTATCTTGACTTCTTAACATAATGGATTAGGTTTGCCTAGGTTGTGATTTTAGATACAGGGAATCCCACAATGTATACTTTGGTCTAACTTCTCTCACTTATCACAATGTATGTGAAATGGATTCATGATGTGTTGTAGAAGTAATTTATTCTTTTTCATTATTGCATAATATTTCTCTGAATAAATACACCATGTTTTGTCCACACTACAATATTGATAGATTTCGGCTCTTTTCAGTTTAGTCCTAAGTGCATCTATGAACAGTCATCCATGTCTTTGGTGAAGATAAGTATACACTTCTGGAGTGAAGTGTTAGATGAGCACTCAAATATTTAACCTTAATAATTACTATAGTCAGTTTTTTTCTTTTTCTCTTTTTTTAAAATGTGCTTTTATTGGTGCGTTATAGTCTCACATTACAATTAACATCAATTTGACAGTAACATACGTGCACACAGCTCTTAGTGTCCCCCCACCTCCCCTCCCCCCAGTACAGAGTACTGAGATTGACACTGGTATATTCTCATATGTACACATGGTCAGTGGTAGTAATTCTATTGATGAAAATTCATTCTAGCTGGGCGTGGTGGCGCACACTTGTAATCCCAGTACTTGGGAGGCTGAGACAGGAGGATCCAGGTTCGCGGCCAGCCTCAGCTACTTAGTGAGGCCCTCCGCAACTTAGTGAGACCTGTTTCCAAATAAAGAATAAAAAATAGGGCCGGGGGGTGTGACTCTGAGGTAGAATGCCCCTGGGTTCAATCCCCAGTACCAAAAAAAAAACTTCATTCTTCCCCTTCCCCTTCCCTTAGACCACTTCCCTGGCTCCACTGAGGCTTCTCCACTATTGTCTGGAGACCCTTTTGTATCCCAACTACTCCCTAGCTTTCGAATATTAGAGAAAACATATGACCCTTCTCTTTCTGTGATTGGCTGATGTCACGTAACATAATGTTCTCTAGGTCCTTCCATTTTCTTGTAAATTATATTATTTTGTTCTTTTTTATTGCTGAGTAGAGTTCCATTGTGTGTATTTCCCATAATTTTGTAATCCATTTGTCTGTTGGTGGACACCTAAGTTGGTTCCATAATTTGGCTATTGTGAATTATGCTGCTATGAACATGGGTACGCATAGATTACTGTAGTTTTCTGGTTTATGGTCTTAATAACTTAATAAGCTTAATAACTATGGTCAGTTTTTTTTTCAAAGATTGGTCTGATTGATGTCCCTTGCAGCAGTGTGTGAGAATTTCTCTTCCTCCATTTTCTCACATTATCCTTTTTCTTACTACTTTGTACGAATTCTTTATACAGTTTGAATATAAGTCCTTGTGCCGATAAATGCATCCCAATGTTCTCTCCCACTCTGCTAGATTGCCTTTTCATTTTCTCAATGATGTATTCTGACGAACAGAAGTTCTTTTTTCAATTTCTTTTAGAAACGGACACATAAATTTATACAAATTCCTGGGCACAATGTGACATTTGATATGTGTGTGTGTGTGTGTGTGTGTGTGTGTGTGTGTGTGTGTGTGTATTGAGTAGTGTTCAAATTAGAGTAAGCATTTCTCTCTCCTCACTTATCATTATGTGGTAAATTTTACCATTTTGTGATAAAAAACAGTTAAAATCTTTCCTTCTAGTTTCTTTGAAATATACAGTTGATTATCTTCATTAATTGTCACCTACCATTGTAATAAAACACCAGATTTTATTTCTCCTATCTAATGCCAACTTAGTAGCCATTGGTCAACCTGAAATTCTTAGCGTTGTTCAATTTATCAACCTTTTCCTTTAACATTAGTAATTTTTGTGTCCTATTAAACAGACTTTTTGCCTACCCCAAGGTCATGAAAATATTTTCCTGTGCTTTCTTCGAGGAGCTTTCTTGTCCTATCTTTCAACACAGCCACATTTTCTCTGTAGGTTTTATTGTGGAGAAGTTTTAATAATAATAAGCACTAATAAATTCTAGAACTTTACCCATTGTATGAACAGTCATGAAACACAGACAAAGGCCAATATTCTTTCTCTTGGTTCTCTTTGTGCAAAGTAAGACGAAAAACAGCCTGAGAAAAACAAAAGGAGAGCGAGAGATGCTTCACCTTGAATATATCCCAATGGTGCAATTGCAAAGTCCTTGCAAGTGTGAGCTCCCTGCAGAAACCTTCTGTAGATTTCCATGGACTGATTCTCTGGAGGCTCAGTAATCTTCCCCTCAGGGATGCTGACGTGCAGACCTAGACAGCTTCTGATCAGATAGGTGCCAAAGGTGAAGCAAAGATAAGATCAAGAGCGCCCCTGTAGCCAGGCGTGGTGGTGCACACCTGGAATCCAGTATGTGGGAGGTTGAGACAAGAGGATCGCAGGTTCAGGGACAGCCTCAGCAACTTAGCGAGGTTCTCAGCAACCTAGGGAGACCCTGTTTCCAAATGAAAAATAGGGCTTGGGATATAGCTCAGAGGTAGAATGCCCCTGGGTTCAATCCCCAGTAAAACACACACATACACACAAACACACAAACACACACACACACACTAAACAAAATAAAAAAAGAATACCCACAATATCAAGATCTTTGCTAGAGGGAAAAATATACATCTCTAACTAAACAATGAGATTTCCTACAAACTGCTGAGATATTCTCTTACCTTTCTTTTAAAAAAAGGGCTTAAAGACTTAATATATATATATATATATATATATACTTATATATATATAATACATATATATGCTTTATATATATATATATATATATAGTTTTATTGGTGCATTGTAGTCTCACATCATAATGTAGTTCAGAGTAATAGTAACATATATGCACAAGGTACTTTTAAAGGTGAGCCAGTTACATTATGACCAGAACATCTTTAGGACCCTGCTTATGTTTTGCAAAACACACATTTTAATCAAAGACAACTAAAACTATATGACCCTCTGGGTTACTTGGGTGACTGAAAAGCAGCCTCAGAAATAGAGTATGGAGAATTTTAAAATCGAGAGCAGGAAAAGCAGAGAGAAGCGCCCTTGGAGTGTGTTAGAATCCCTCTAGAACGTCACTCAGGTAGACTGCCTTTTCTTCCTACCGATGTGGCTTGCCATGAATTTGCAGTTGGTTCCTTTCAGATAAGAGTTCTCCTTAGAATTTTCTTCCTTGCAATCACATTTCAAAAATAAAAAAAAATGTTTATTTCCATGCTCTGAAAATTGGTAATGTGGCCAAACTCGTCCTCTATTTGTGTTCGCAAGAAATGGAGTGAGACTCTAATAAAGTGTGGAAGGGGAATTATTTGCCAGCAATAACATGAATAAATTTAGTCAATGTTTGATTGATGCCCATGTCCCGCTTGGTAAATAGAAAACCAGCGAAATGTGTGTCACTGGACCCCAACATGCATTTCAGTGCCCCCGACTACATAACGCCAGAAAATCATAGTTGTAGACGGGAAATAGCGGTTGTCACACCGTCCTAATAAAGACACTGAATCAAGGCTATTTTAGTATCTTGGTGGTGATGATAAAAGAGAAAAAAAAAATCCCCTGCATATGAGTCCAGTGATTAGTTATACAATAAAGGTGAAACTATGCCTGATAAACCATCTGACACAAGATCTCTAAAACCTTCAGCATTAACAGGAGGGAGAAATGGGCTAAGTAAATCATCAAAACATAAACAGACCTGCATTTTACGGTCCTTGGGACCGCATGCTTCCAACTTCTCTGGTAAACGTTTTGCTCAACTGGAAAAAGAATTCAGTAGCAAAACCTGCCTCGGTCCATACTCCTGCCTGGAGCTGTTATCTCGACATTATTCAGCACCAAGCACCTGGGTGCTGGCCAGCTCTGTGGGCCAGGCCTGATGATGGTCATCAAAGGGCAGCATCATGGGACAAGACTCAACGGGCTTGTGTTGTGCACCACAGGGCCTCTGTACTGTGAAGTTCACACAGCAAGTAATCGAGGTTTCTGCTCTGAGGATTGTCTGAGTTCTAGGCAGGCTTTCTGAATTCCAGACTTGAATAAAAATTCCCAACTACCTACCAATGTGTGGTCCTAACTTGAAGCAGAAAGAAAAACCCAGAAGCAAGAGGAAGACTGGCTGTATGTTTTAGACTGTTGTTCTCATAACCATTTTAAGTCGGTTCTGTGGTGGTCCCCTCGAATATGGGATGATTCTGAAGAAATAATTCTGGTTTGCCAAAGCTCAAATGGCCTTTAACTTCCTGGAGATTTTTTTCAACTTCAGATACAAATTGTGTTTATAGAACCTTTAGAATAATAAATCTAAAATCTGTTAGAATGTTACAATGCTGATAGCATATGTTATTATACATATGTTTGGGACACTATCTTTTTTGCTCACAGCAAGCTGAACCCTTTATTTTTTTTCAAGTTTTTTTATTTCATTTATTGGTACACTGTAGTAATACATTTTAATAAGTGTCAGGGTAGCAGAAGCATGCATGCACACATCGCTCATTTAGCCCTCCCTCAAATCCCACCCTATTCCCTCCCCCTTCCCTCCTTTCCGTGCTCAGCATAGTGATTGACTCTGATAAGTTTGTGTATATACATCGTGTGCATTAGTGTGTTTCCCTCTTCCCCCCTCCCGTCTCCCTCAGTTAGGTTCCTTCTTTACTCAACTAAAGTTTTCTTTTTCTTTGTCTGGAGTCCCTTCTAAGTCCCATTCTCCCTAGCTTCCACATATTAGGGAGAACATCCGACTTCACTCTTTGTGACTGACTAATCTCACTTAGCATAATGTTCTCCAATGCCCTCCATTTCCCTGCAAATGATGCAATTTTGTTCTTCTTTATGGCTGCGCAAAATTCCATCATGTACATATCCCATAGTCTTGTAATCCATTCATCTGTTGATGGACACCTTGACTGGTTCCAAAGTTTGGCAATTGTGAATTGTGCAGCTATAAACATAGATGCTGAACCCCTTTATCATGACAAGTTCTCTATCAATGTGTCTCACCTCCCAACCAGGCATGGTGGTACTCCCCTGTAATCCCAGGACTTGGGAGGCTGAGATGGGAGGATTGCAGGTTTGAGGCCAGCCTCAGCAACTTAGCCAGACCCTCCGCAACTTAAGACTCTTTCAAAACAAAAAAAATAAAATAAAATAGGGTTGGGGTGTAGCTTAGAGGTAGAATGCCCCTGGTTCCATACCCAGTACCACAAAAAAGAAAAACCAAAACAAAAATGTATCTTACCTCCCCAATGAGCCTATTCATTACCACTATTCAGAACAAATCTCGCTTCTCCTCCATGAGGCCGTCTGCGAATCCACTCTGCTCCCTGGATCCCTCCTCTGGGAAGTTCTCCCTGACCTCCAACTCTAGTGTAGAAGCACCTCCTCCCAGTTCACAGCACCCGAGGCCTCCGGTTTTAAATCTGCACTGTGCCTGTAGGTTTGTCTCCGACTCCCATTGAGCTCCATGGAGACTGGAGGCCGGGTCCTCTGGATTCTGCCTTTATCTCTAGTGCCTACTATCGTATACCTTATTTATCACCAAGGCTTGGTTTTACCTGGTGTGAGGTTGACCTCATGTGTCAACTTGGCTAAGCTAGGGTACCCTGTTGTTCGGACATCACTAGCCTAGCTGTTATGCTGAGGGTGTGTTTTTATATGCAAATAACATTTAAATGAGTAGACTTTGAGTACAGTAGACTTTGATGTCCATAATGTGAATGGATCTCTTTCAGTTTGTTGTAGTCCTGAAGAACAAAAGATCGAGGTGGCCGGGCGTGGTGGCCAGGCATGGTGGTGTACGCTTGTAATCCCAGTACTTGGGAGGCGGAGACTGGAGGATCCGGGTTTGTGGCCAGCCTCGGCTACTTAGTGAGGCCCTCCGCAACTTAGTGAGACCCAGTTTCAAAATAAAGTATAAAAAATATAGGACCGGAGGTGTAGCTCGGAGATAAAACGCCCCTGGGTTCAATCCCCAGTACGCAAAAAGATAAATAAATAAAAAATAAAAAAGATCGAGGTTTCCCAAAGGAGACCGGGGAATTCCCCTTGAGACTGTAACAGGGAAATCTGCCTGGCTTTCCCATCTGCCCTGCAGATTTTGGGTTTGCCAGCCCCACCATTACATGTGCAGTTCCTGAAGATCTCTCTCTCTCTCTCTTTCTCTCAATATACATATATAATAAAATAAAATATATAGCACGTATTTTATTCATTCTATAATATATAATATAATAATATAACCTATGAATATATATATACTATATAGGATAATAAATAATAAATATTATACTATATACATTATGGGTATTGCAATATATACTGTTGGTTCTATTTACCTGGAGAAATATGGCTAACACACAGCTAGTGAGCCACCTTCTTAGGATCAGGCTTGACCTCTTTTTTGAGAACCACACATACCTATGCCGCCACAAACACTGCCCACCTCATAACACTGCAAACTGAAGACATTCCAAACAGAAGTCCTGCCCTCCCTCATGGAGGACCTCCCCAGCCAGAAAAGGACATTGCCACATCTCCATTATCCCAGCCCCTTGAGCTCTCTCTGACATACCCACCTGATCATTCTCAGTCTACCCCAAGTCTCGCCATTTTGCCTCCTAAATACCTCTTGAATCCAATTTGGTTTCCTTTATGTTTCTCTTAAGTTTCCTGATCCAAACTATTACCAACACTAGTGACATTCTGAAGTGGTCTCCTCTGCCCACACGTGCCTCCTCCCATTGGATTTTTATACCCAGACAGAGTGACCTTCTTCAGAGAGGCAGCCTGACCATGCCCTGCTTGTGCTGGTCTGAAGACAAAGATCAAAACTGGTGCTATGACCTCAGACAGACAGACTGGCAAGGCCCAGCTGCTACCTGCTCCCATAGTCTCCACCTGTACGTTCTTCCATCTCTATCATGTTTATCTTCATCCTTGTAGGCAGTCTATGGCCCTTGCTCCTCAAATCAGGTCAACTCTGTCTCCTCACCCTCCACCTTATTAATAGATCCCCTCAAGTATCACATCCTCACATCCTTCTGCTACCTGCCCATGTAGCTTTTCTTCATAGCAGTTATCAAAACCATAATTTTATAGTCATTCACTAATTCATTTAATTCATTAAGTCATTCATAAAATTCACTTACACTCATTCGTATAGTTGATTCATTAAGTCATTCATAAAATTCACTGATAATCATTCGTATAGTTGATTCATTAAGTCATTCATAAAATTCACTTAGAGTTATTCATATAGTTAATTCATTAAGTCATTCATAAAATTCATTTATAGTCATTCACTAAACTGTTGGAAATTATATTTCTCCCTCCTCCCCGACCTTGTAAACTCCATGGTGGCAAGAACGGAATGTGCTTTTCCCATGGGAATCAGGACTAAGCATGTTATTAGTAAGACTGGGGTTGTTATTCCTATGTGATAGATTTTGTGTGTGTGTGTGTGTGATACTGGTGATTGAACCCAGGGGCATTCCACCTCCGTACTACACCCCAGCTTTATTTTATTCTTTATTTTGACACAGGCTCTCACTAAGTTGTGGAAGACCTCACTAAGTTGCTGAGGCTGGCTGCGAACCTGCGATCCTCCAATCTCAGCCTCCCAAGTACTAGGATTACAAGCATGTGCCACCAGGCCTGGCTTGATAGATTTTTAGAAAATGAAGCTCACTATGGGTAAATGTGGCAGCCAGGGCAGATCTCAGACATGAGCACAGGGCTTTGGATTCCAAACAAGTGCCCACTCTCTTGAGCCCTCCTGACTCCTCTTTTTATATGACATAACAGTTATTGTTTTCAGAAATACCACACTTTTTTTGATCACATCCAACAATTATTCATTGTTAGATATAAAACATCCCCTAAAGAGCTCATTTATTAATTTTTGGAGCTGATGTAATTGAGTCATGAAGGTTGCAATACCAGAAGTAGATAAATCCATTGTAATGGATTGACCTGGGTGGTACCTAGTAGTCCAGTAGGGTGTGGCTGGAGGTGGCCCCTGGGGGTGTGGCCATGGGGATTATATATGGCCCCCCCTCGGTCTCTTGCCTCTATGATTTGAGCACAGTCCATGTGCTCTCCCTCTCTCCACTTCCTGTCACCATGACCTGAGACCCGGGTCCCCGGCCTCACAGGGACTGAACTCCAAACTATAAGAAAATAAATCTTCTTTCCTCTAAGTTACATGGTCAATCTTTAGATTATAGCTGCAGGAATGCTGACAGATATATTCATCATGTCTATGGGCAATCTTTGTTAATTAATTAAAAAGACATGCAAACACACCCTTCATATAAATGCCACTCATATAAACAGACCAGAGCTGGGCGTGGTGGCTTGTAATCCCAGTACTTTGGGAGGTGGAGACCGGAGGATCCGGGTTCGCGGCCAGCCTCAGTGCTCTCTCTCTCTCTCTCTCTCTCTCCCTCCCTGTCTCTCTCTCTCTCTCTCTCTCTCTCTCTCTCTCTCTCTCTACTTAGTGAGGCCCTCCGCAACTTCGTGAGACTCGGCTTCAAAGTAAAGTATAAAAAAAATAGGGCCGGGGGTGTAGCATGGAGGTAGAACGCCCCTGGGTTCAATCCCTGGTACTGCAAAAAAAAAAGAATAAAAAACAATAAAATAAAATAAACAGACCAACCCAATGTTTTTACAAGTGCCCACACATTTCCCCATACTCCCTCATGATGCGATTAAAGTGCTTTTCCTCTAATACTATCCTATATGGAAAAGCTGCAGAGCACAATTACTGATTTTTAAGGATCATATTACAAATCTAATAGTTTTTTCTATTCTTTAGCTTTAATCCCAAATAAAGTTAGTGGATAAAGATTTAAAACTCTAAATACATGCCCAGATTTACTTCTGAGTCCTCAGCCTACTTGATCACAAGGGAATAGGATTTTGTGTTTGGAAAGAAAGCGAATAACCCAGTAAAGGCACCACAGGTAAGAAGGAACCCATGGCTGGCGAGCCCAGCCTCTGGCTTCTCTGGGGTGGCTTTTATAGTGCCAGATGGAGCGGGCCCATTTGTTTTGTCCCTTCAGGCCCACACATGGAGTTACTGGAGAAGAATTAATTACTGTTTTTTTTTTTTTTTTGGTTTTTGCACATTTAGAACAATTGTTTCTGTGGGCTTCCTAGAACTAGGGCAACATTGCATCCTCGTTGGTGAGACTAGGGCCATTTATCAAGTGCTTTTCCACAGAGGCCCTGGTCAGTCCACTGATGGGCCCTTGGGTCAGCGCACTGCTGTGGCCATCCATCCTGCTCGCCACCCAGAAGTGGGTTCCACAGGTCCTGCTACCACACACCTCTACAGCTGCGTCTCAGCGTCTTCGTTCACATCGCTGCTCACCACCTTCAAAAACGCCTCCCGTTTTCTGTTCTGTGTCTTTTTCTTACACAAATGACCTTAGTTTTTAGCCAGTTTTTCTGTTCCCTAGAAAGTCCCTTGTCCTTCCCAAATTTTGCCACCAAGAAGAAGTAAAATAATATTTATACATATTTAAAAGACATAGACAGAGCAGTATCTAATACCTATTAGAAACAATGTCTTAGGCCGGGCGTGGTGGCGCACGCTTGTAATCCCAGTACTTGGGAGGCGGAGACTGGAGGATCCAGGTTCGCGGCCAGCCTCAGCTACTTAGTGAGGCCCTCCGCAACTTCGTGAGACCCGGTTTCAAAATAAAGGATAAAAAATAGGGCTGGGGGTGTAGCTTGGAGGTAGAACGCCCTTGGGTTCAATCCCTGGTACCGCAAAAAAAAAAAAA
>PVJS01054326.1:0-12999 GCA_004027185.1 Glis glis
GAAGTTGCGGAGGGCCTCACTAAGTAGAGAGAGAGAGAGATACAGGGAGAGAGAGAGAGCTGAGGCTGGCCGTGAACCCGGATCCTCCGGTCTCCGCCTCCCAAAGTCCTGGGATTACAAGCGTGCGCCACCACGCCTGGCGAGACCCTGTTTCAAAATAAAAAGAATAAAAAATAGGGCTGGGGGTGTAGCTCAGAGGTAAAATGCCCCTGGGTTCAATCCCCAGTACCACACACACACACAAAAAAAAAAACAAGAATAACAGGCAACACACCATAGGGGGAGGGCAGGGTAGAGGCCGGGTATGGGGAAGGCAGGTTTCAGATGGTGGAGAAGGGGGAGGGCAAAGAAAACAGTAGTTAATAGGCAACACATCACTGAAGAAACCCTACGCTTAGAACTAGTTGACACTGGCAAAACATGTAGCCGAGCGGTCCTCTCATCTGTGAACAATGGGACAATAATAGTTCCTTCCTCTTGGGGTTGTTGAGAGGATGAAATCAATCGATGCATAAAAAATGCACAAATCTTATAGTTTCTGTTAATAACGGAATTGATAATGCAGTAGGGAGAAATTTCTGCTTCCAAAAGGAACTCAGGTAGGCTAACTTAGAAGCCACAACAACCAGAAATCTAGAGGGGAAAGGAGAGACCACCCAGAGGAGGAACTCTTAATCTAGGAACACTTGAACTTCTATGCAAATGCTGTTGTAAACCAGGTGTGGTGATGCACACTTGTAATCCCAATACTTGTGAGGCTGAGACAGGAGGATGGCAGGTTTGAGGCCAGCCTCAGCAAGTTAGTGAGCCCCTCAGCAACCTAGGGAGACCCTGTTTCAAAATTTAAAAAAAAAATTGCAAAAGGGCTGGTAGATAGAATGCCCTGGGTTCATTCCCCAGCACCACACATACATACACACACACACACACACACACACACACACACAATTTGGAGGGAGGTCGCCCATAGCCATATCAGTTTCTCAGAGGAGTCCATAGCTCAAACACATCTCCAATAGTTTAAAAAAATACTGATCTAGCCAGGCATGGTGGTGCACACCTATAATCCCAGTATTTGGGAGGCTGAGACAGGAGGATCACAGGTTCTAGGACAGCCTCAGCAACATAGTGAGACTCTCAGCAACTTAGCAAGACCCTGTTTCAAAATTAAAAATTAAAAAGGGGGGTGCTGGGGGTGTAGCTTGGAGGTAGAAGGCCCTTGGGTTCAATCCCCAGTAACAACAACAAAAAAGTGCTGATCTAGAGAAATCAAGAGAAAGAGACAGATGAGACAAGGGGCCCCTGAGCGCCCACAGATGGAGTGAGCCACTTCTATGAACCTAGGACAGGGGGGTGGGGTGGCAGAGAGTATAAAGAGAAGAGGCAAAAGAGAGAGAATTCATTGGAATGAAGACACAGAGAACCAAGCCAACTCGCAGTGGGGTGGAAAGGGAGTTAGCTCAGCTATCATGTGGCCCAGAGAAGGCTCACAGAGGCTGTTGGCTCAGGGTGGGGTGAGTGGATGGGTGGGCAGGCAGCCCGAGCCAGCAGCTGAGGATTGGGAAAACGAGGTCTGCACATTACAACTGCAGATCTGGAGGGAGGGAATCAAAGAGACCTTGATTATATTTCTGGGAACTGTGGAGGGACTGAGTAGAGAAATGTTTTCCATTTGCCTGGTGTGATGGGAAAGAACGGTCAGCCAGTATATAGTTTTCCCCATCTGAAATACTTCCGACTCTGTGGGTATTTGCAAAAGGCACTCTGCCACAGGGAGTGACTCAACTGTTAGCTCTGTGGCTGTCTTAGGGACACCCCACAGCAGAGACTCCACCGACAGTTGTGGCTCGTATCCTGGCTTGGCCATCTTATTGATTCACTTGTACATATATGCAGCAAATGTTTCTTAAACGCCTACTATGTGTCCAGCTTGATACTAGGTGCTGGGGATGCAATAGTAAATAAGAGACAATCCCTGAGCTCAAAACCCTTACATCTAGTTGTGTAATGGACAACGACCACGCAGTATGATAGATGCCAGGACTGAGGCCATGCATAGGTTGCTATGGGAACAGAGAGGAAGGACAGTCATACTTCTTCAAGCCTCAGTCTCTTTTTCTGCAAAATGGAGATCATAGTCACTACAAGCAGCTTCTTGGAACATTCCAGGCCCCTGCTCACACATGTTAGGAGCTCATTGCTGCCCAGAATTTATTCATTTATTCAACAAATGTTAATTGAGCAACCTACATGTGTCATGTACTGCTGTGGATGGTAGGAGCTTAGCATTAAGATATACAGATAATGCAAGGCGTGATGGCACACGCCTGTAATCCCAGGACTTGGGAGGCTGAGACAGGAGGATCGCAGGTTCAAGGACAGTCTCAACAAGTAGTGAGACTCTCAACCTAGTGAGACCCTGTTTCAAAAAAATTAAAAAATAGGACTAGGGGTGTAGCTAGAAGGTAGAATGCCCCTGGGTTCAATCCCTAGTACCACAAAAATAAATAAATAAATAAATAAATAAATAAATAAATAAATAAAATTAGGGCTTCTCAGTATAAAATTGGTATTTAAAGGCACAAGAGTTGATAAGATAGTGAATAAAAAGAATGAAGAGAAGGGTCTGAGGATCGAGCCCAGGGCCTCTCCAACATCTACCAATGGTGGCCTCATCTGCTATGTTTTTTCTCATCTGCTTTTAATTTGGGGGTTCCAAGACTAGATTGGACATTCTGCAAAGATCTGTGCAAATATTTTCCCAATGTTCTATCTCCTAGTTCTGAACACAAATGCTTACCAGAAAGGGGAAAGTCCACAGAAGTAAGAAAATCAATTTAAAATAGATTGTGTTGCCATTTTCCCAGAAGAGCAGAGAGTCAAGGTCTGGGTCGGTGGGAGGATTTGGAGTCTTTACATTGTCTTTCTCCCAAGTCCTTAGGGCTTAGCTCTCTTCTTAGTTCCCCTTCCCTGAGCACTCTCCCACAAGGTCCCAGAATGTTGTACTGTAATTGTTGGATTTCTTGTCTATCCCCTCAACTGGAGATACCGTGGCCTCCCCCAGGTGGAGGGAGACTGTTGAACTCCTCACATCACTACAAGCAGGGCCTGGCACCAAATGCACATCAGGCAATGTTAGTGGAATTTACTGCATTGCAGAAGCTGATGAGGAACATCCATCTTCCTGGGCTCTAGGTCTCTTTCTCCAACTCCACTACCAGAGCTCTTCTGCCAGGCCCCATTCCTGGTACCCACATCTGAGTCCTGGAAAGGTAGAGGCCTCCCCTGCAGGCCTGGACTCTGCCCTTCGGTAGGAGAATATCCTCAGGGGTCTGGATAAGCCATCCTGAAAAACCAGTTCTCTGAGTCGATCCTCAAGTGGTTTCCTGTGGATAGGGCCCAGAACCCTGGAGGTAAGGTTCAAAGTAGCTTGTGGCCTCTTTGAGGCAAAGAAGTCTGTTTTCTCCAAAGGGATCCGTCTACTTATCTGACCCAGAATTCCTGGCATATTAACTGTGCTAGCATTTTTTTCAAGGGGACTGGGATGACCGAAAAGCCCTGAATTAAAAAACAGCAGATCTTCATATTAGACGCGAGTGTGTTTTGTCCTTCATAAAACAAACACACACAAAACCTCTCTTAACTGCCGGCAACTCCAGTTGCTGCATCACATTCCTCCCCCTGTTTATAGCTAAATTTCTTTAGCAACTTGTCTAAACCTGCTATCTCTACCTCCTCACCTTCTCCTATTTTCCTCCTAACCCAGGCCCATCCCTAAAATAAGACTGTCTTTACAGGCCCTCCCATGTGACTTCATCTAGTCTGATCGCTTCAGGTACCACCTTGGGGCTGATAACTTCCAGTTTCTCTCCATCGCTCCGAAGCCATGTGTGCACTGTCTACTAGATATCCTGACTCCGTTAACCCACAGACGCTTCAAACTCAACATGCGCAGAGCTGAATACATCATCTTTCTCTCAAACCAGGTCATCCCCCAGTACTCCCTGTCTTTGTGAATGGTGCTCCATCCTCCTCCTTGACTCCTCCTCTGACCCTTTCTCTGACATATATCATCAACTGTTGATACATCAACCCTATGCCATACATTCTGCCTCCCCACCCCATATGTCTCTCCATTCTTATAGCTTTTTTTTCTTTTTGCTGCGAGGGCTATCGAGCTATCGATATTATTGTTTTTGCCTACACGAAGACAACCACCTTCTTAACTATGGTCTAACAAGCCTTCAGTCTTGACTATTTCAAATCTACTTTCTATGCCATAGGGAATATTTTCTAAAATACATATATTGGTTATGTTCCTCCATTGCTTAAAATTCGTAGTGACTCCTCATTGCTCCAAGGATAAACTGCAAAGTCTGCAACACAATTCAAGAGCTCCAGCATGAGCTGGGCCTTACTTACCCCTGCAACCTTGCATTAGTCCATTTTTCTGTTGCTAATATCTGGATATCACAGACTGATTAACCTTATAAAGAAGAGAGGCTTAAGCTTGGCATGGTGGTGCACACCTGTAATTCCAGTACTTGGGAGGCTGAAACAAGAGGATCACAGGTTCCAGGCCAACCTCAGCAATTTAGCAAGACCCTCAGCAACTTAGCAAAACCCTGTTTCAAAATAAAAAATAAAATAGGGCTGGGGGTGTAGCTCGGAGGTAGAATGCCTCTGGGTGGTTCAATCCCCAGTACCAAGAAAAAGAAAAAAAAAGAGAGAGAGATTTGTTTATTTTGGCTCAGTTCTGGAGGTCCAAGGTCAAGGTTCTGCAACTGGCGATGGCCTTCTTGCTGGCAGAGTCCTGGGGTGGACCAGGGCATCACATGGCAAGAGACAGGGCTTGTGTATGTGTACGTGTGTGTGTGTGTGTGTGTGTGTGTGTGTGTGTATCTGTCTTTTCTTGTCTCTCTCCCTCTTCTTATAAAGCTACCGGATGCAATCATAAGATCTCCATCCCAATGACTTTAATCCTAATCATCTCCGAAGGCCCCGCCTCTAATTAAGTTTCACCCTCTTAGCACCTCATGATGAGTATTAAATTTCAACACATGAAGCTTCAGGAGCCAGGTGTGGTGGTGCACACCTGTAATCCCAGTACTTGGGAGGCTGAGACAGGAGAATCACAGGTTCAGGGCCAGCCTCAGCAATTTAGCAAGACCCTGTTTCAAAATAAAAAAATAAAATAGGGCTGGAGGTGTAGCTCAGAGGTAGAATGCACTCTGGGTTCTATCCCCAGATCCATAAATAAATAAATAAAATTATAAATCAATTAATAAAAACAGAAAGGGCTGGGGGTATAGCTCGGAGATATAATGCCCCTGGGTTCAACCCCCAGTACAAAAAAAAAAAACCATAAAGTCAACTTCCCTGTCTGTAAAATGATAGAACTAGTAGTACCTGTTCCCAATGGTTATTGCAAGGATTAAATGAGACAATGCATGTGTAGCACTTAGTACAGTAGGGCAGAGTGTGTGGTAAGTAACCATAACCAATTAATGGTGAGACATTATGTTTAACAAGGTCAAGGAGGGCAAGTGGAAGAGGAGAGCAAGCACAGAAGTCACCATGCAGAAGGGAGAGAAGATGCTCCAGCAAGCCGGGTGTGGTGGAGCACTCCTGTAATCCCAGTACTTGGGAGGCTGAGACAGGAGGATCACAGGTTCAAGAACAGCCTCAGCAAGTAATGAGACACTCATCAATCTAGTAAGACTCTGTTTTAAAAATAAAAATAAAATAGGGCTGTGGGTGTAGCTTGGAGGTAGAATGCCCTGAGTTCAATCCCCAGTACCATACACACACACACACACACACACACACACACACACACACACACAAAGCAGGAGGGGGGGTGAGACTGAGGACGTGGAGGGCTTGTTACAGGGGGGATGGGAAAGTAGATTTTTTCAAAACCTGACCTTGGCCAAGCTGTTACCTTCTGGTTTTTGAGCGAGGATGCTACTTCTGTTCCATTCTGGGGGGAGTCGTGCTGAGTCAGCTCGGGGTTTCCCTCACTCCCAGGATCTTCCCGTGTTTCCTGGAGCCCTGGTTTCTGCCTCTGCCTCTCACTGCCTGCTGGTTCTCCAGCTCTGGGCAGCTGGACCTGTGCAGCAGCAGGATTCCCCGGCAGCACACCCCGCAAGGAGGAGAGTCAGAGAGAGGGCTGTCACCATTTCTCCTCGGGCTGTACCTGGACACGGGCCCAAAGCCTGCTGTCCCCTTCACAGTGTGCATCCTTGCTGTCATTCCAAACGACCTGCACGGTAAATGATGCTTATGAAACACTTGCAATGGTCTCTGTGAGCCTCCTCCCTAACCTGCCTGTCCCCGTGTCAGCTCCACAGAGCTACCCCACTCTGCTGCCCGGGGTTGTTCTCCTACCTGCTCAAAACCCTGACGTAGCTCACCCTGCAATAATTTCACCATCATGGGTATATCTTCATATTTACCTTCTGCCCCACCCTTTCCAAGCTTATTCATGACCATAATTCTCCGCCTTTGCACACACGCACACATTGCTTTTCTTCCCACACATCCTTTTGTGTGTGTGTGTGTGTGTGTGTGTGTGTGTGTGTGGTACTGAGGATTGAACCTAGGGGCATTCTACCTCTGAGCTACATCCCCAGCCCTATTTTTATTTATTTATTTATTTATTTATTTATTTATTTATTTATTTTGTGGTACCAGGGATTGAACGCGGGGGCGTTCTACCTCCACGCTACACCCCCGGCCCTATTTTTTATACTTTATTTTGAAACCGGGTCTCACGAAGTTGCGGAGGGCCTCACTAAGGATAAAGAGAGAGAGAGAGAGAGGGAGAGACAGAGCTGAGGCTCGCCGCGAACCCGGATCCTCCGGTCTCTGCCTCCCAAAGTATGGGGATTACAAGCCTGCGCCACCACGCCCGGCTGCCCAGCCCTATTTTTATTTATTTATTTATTTATTTATTTATTTTTTGCGGTACTGGGGACGGAACCCAAGGGCGTTCTACCTCCATGCTACACCCCCGGCCCTATTTTTATACTTTATTTTGAAATGGGGTCTCACGAAGTTGCGGAGGGCCTCACTAAGTAGAGGAGAGAGAGAGAGAGAGAGAGAGAGAGAGAGCGCTGAGGCTGGCTGCGAACCCAGATCCTCTGGTCTCCGCCTCCCAAAGTACTGGGATTACAAGCGTGCGCCACCACGCCTGGCTTTATTTTTTTATTTTGAAACAGGGTCTCGCTAGGTTGATGGGAGGCTCACTACTTGCTGAACCTGTCCTCAAACCTGCTATCCTCCTGTCTCAGCCTCCCAAGTATGGGGATTACAGGCATGTGCCACCATGCCCAGCTAATAATGTCCTTTTTTGCCCACAGGCCTTTCTCTGCTCATCTTTCAAAAATATCATGCCACTGCTGAGTAAGTTAGTGCACACCTGTAATTTCAGTACCTGGGGGGGCTGAGACAGGAGGATCAAAGGTTCGAGGCCAGCCTCAGCAACTTAGCAAGACTCTTAGCAACTTAGCAGGATCCTGTTTCAAAGCAAAAAATAAAAAGGACTGGGGATGTAGCTCAGAGGTAGAATGCCTCTGGGTTCAATCCTCAGTACAAGAAAAAAAAAATCAGAGCCGGGCGTGGTGGCGCACGCTTGTAATCCCAGTACTTTGGGAGGCAGAGACCGGAGGATCCGGGTTTGCGGCCAGCCTCAGCTCTCTCTCTGTCTCTCTCTCCCTGTCTCTCTCTCTCTCTCTCTCTCTCCTTAGTGAGGCCCTCCACAACTTCGTGAGACCCGGTTTCAAAATAAAATATAAAAAATAGGGCCGGGGGTGTAGCGCGGAGGAAGAACGCCCCTGCGTTCAATCCCCGGTACCGCAAAAAAAAAAAAAAAAAAAAAAAAAAAATCAGGAGGGTATCCAGGTGGCAGAAGATGAGGGTCCCAGAGTGGGGGGTCAAAAGTGCCCAAGAATCGAGTATGGTTTGAGGCCAGGCATCATGTAGAGTTCTTGGTCTTGTGTGACCCATCAAAGTTTAATGAAGCAAATTGGAGGATTTATTTAAAGATACCAGGAAAGGAATGCAACCCAGCTTCAGAAAAAAGTAGGAACCAGGCCCTGAACTTCATCAGGACTTCCTCTCTACCTCTCATCTCTCCCTCCCCTCTTCCTCTCTCCCAGAAAGTACTGCCAAGAGCAGTTCTTGCTCCCTAATTTCTATACTACAGATTTATTAACAAAAAGAGAGACCAAACTCCTCTTCCCAATTCTAAAGTCTCAAGGAATTTAACCTGAGTACCTCAGTTTAGGCAAAGTGCCTATTCTGGTCCAAACAACTGTGAGTCCAAAAACTGCACATTTGTGTGTTTGTGTATTTGTGTACATTGTTCCTCAATAACCTTGCAAGTCTGGGGCAAGGTCTCTGAAAAGCAGGAGCTGTCCAGGAAACCTTATAGGTGTTCAGTTCTAGGAGACAAGAGTTGGGCCAAGCTGGGCGTGGTGACACACGCTTGTAATCCCAGTACTTGGGAGGCTGAGACCAGAGGATCACAGGTTCACAGGCAGCCTCAGCTACTTAGTGAGGCCCTCCACAACTTAGCGAGACCCTGTTTCAAAATAAAGAATAAAAATTAGGGCAGGGGGTGTAGCTCAGAGGTAGAATGCCCCTGGGTTCAATCCCCAGTGCCATGAAAAAAAAAAAAAAAGAGCTGGGCCTGGTTGGTAAAAGCACGCCCTAGAGAGTCAGAAGCAAATGGATGAGTTTGCATCTTGGGCAACCACCTAGATCCAGTGTCTTGAATCCAGTGACTCCAAAGAGTCAGGCTAGAAAAGAATTCCAGGGTTTACAGATATTTTGAAGACACTGTGCACCATGGCCCTCTTTGTGTGTGTGTATGGAGGGGAGGTAGTGGAGATTGAACCCAGGGGCATTCTATCTCTGAGCTACGCCCCAGAGGGCCTCACTAAATTGCTGAGGCTGGCCTTGAACCTGTGATCCTCTTGTCTCAGCCTCCCAAGTACTGGGATTACAAGTGTGTACCACCATACTGGGCTCCTGTTTAACTTTAAACCATAATGGTATATGTGTTTATGCAAGGAGCTCTCCTTTGAGTGGAATAGCTGTAACTTATCCACAGTTCAAAATGCATGCTTTGGAGACAGCCTACACTGTCAACTTTCATCTGCTAGTTATTTTTATGGGGTATGGGATGGTCCACAAGTGGGCAGTCTTAACTTAAAGCAGTGTTTTCCAAGCCTCATTTATTTTACCTTTGGCCTTCCTGGAGTTTGTCTTCTATTCCCCCTCTGTGCTATTCCTGGATGTTTTCATTTAAATCAATCATCCAATTTTTTTAAGCTCCATCCTAAACAGTTATAATCATGGATTTGATATGGTGGTTATATTTCCCCCCTCATACACATTGAAATAGATACATGACTATTAAAATTTACAAGTTTGTTCATAGCTGGGCGTGGTGGTGAATGTTTGTAATCCTAGTACTTGGGAGGCTGAGACAGGAGGATCGTAGGTTCCAGGACAGTCTCAGCAAGTAGTGAGACTCTCATCAACCTAGTAAGACCCTGTTTCAAAATTAAAAAATAAAAAAATAGGGCTGGGGGTATAGTTCGGAGGTAGAATGCCCCTGGGTTCAGTCCCCAGTACCACACACACAAAAATAAATAAATACATACATACATACATAAAAATAAAAGTTTGTTCATGCATTACCAATAATCTTCTCAAGTAGTAGGACCATAGTATGGGGTCTCTGGTTTGAAGTCTCAAGAGTAAGAGGGTGAGCTGGGCATGGTGGCACCACCCTTAGCAGGCCATTCTGAAGTCGATTCTGTTTTCATGCCTACCAGTCTTCTTGGGAGGGACATGGAAAGCAAATGCAGATTATCCCTAGGCACTTGGGTTTGGGATAAAGTGGTGGTATGGGGCCCCAGTATTCTTTTGTTGTTGTTTTGTTTGTATTATTTTGGTGCTGGGGATTAGATCCAGGGACATTCTACTTCTGAACTATTCTCGCAGCCCTATTTTACTCTTTATATTTTTAATTTTTTATTTTTTAAAATTTATTTATTTACTTTTGGGTACTGGGGGTTGAACCCAGGAGCATTCTACCTCCAAGTTACACCCAGCCCAATTTTATTTTTTATTTTGAAACGGGGTCTCGTTAAGTTGCTGAGGCTGACCTCGAACCTGTGATCCTCCTGTTTCAGCCTCCCATGTACTGAGATTACAGGCACATGCCATCATGCCCAGCTTATTTTTTATTTTGGAACAGGGTTTCACTAACTTGCTGAGGGTCTCGCTAAGTTGCTGAGGCTGGCCTCGAACCTGTGGCCCTCCTGTCTCAGCCTCTCAAGTACTGAGATTACAGGTGTGCACCACCATGCCTGGTGGCCCCAGTATTTTTGAAGGCAGAATTATCTTGTCCTGACTGCAGCAAGCATGTGGGAGCCTGAGTCCCCCACATGCTGTGGGAGCCTGAGTCCCCCACATGCTGGGCTGGAATTGATTTGGAGATGAGAAGACTTTGAGGAGAGGCACCAAGAGCAAGGTGAAACTGGTGCATGCAGGTTACTTTGGAGAAAGAATATCACTTTAAAGTCAGGCCCACCTAAGTTTGGATAAAAGACTTGCTACTTACTAGCTGAGGGCCCTCAAATGACTTTTTTTTTTTTTTTGGTGATGGTACTGGGAATGGAATCCAGGAGCCTTCTACCTCTGAGCTACACCCCAGGCCTATTTTATTTTTTATTGGAAACAGGGTCTCGCTAAGTTGCTGAGAGCCTCACTAAGTTGCTGAGGCTAGCTGCGAACCTGTGATCCTCCTCTCTCAGCCTCCCAAGTACTGGGATTGCAAGCGTGCACCACCATGCCCAGCTGACTATTTCTTTTTGATGTCTATTAAATACCCATGGTTATCATCAATGTCCAGATGAGGAAAATGGGCCTCAGAGAAGTTAAATACATAGCAGAGCAGAAGTCAAACTTAGGTTGGCCTGACTTCCAAGCGTGTACTTCCACCGCTATATTACTTTACCTTCTTTCACGTGTTGACGGCCCACCTCTTCTGTAGAAGGACCTGTTGCTGGGGATTGAGTGCTAAGCAAGATGCACAAGTCTTCACCCTCACAGACCTTGCAATCTATAGGCGACAAAGACATTAAATCCCCAATTTCCCTATTAGTGACTTAACAACTGTTGTAAATGTTATAAAAGGAGAAAGACACTGTATGAGGTGCACTTGATCTACATGTGGAAGCTGTGTCTGTTATGGAGGATTGAGGAAGATGAGCAGGGTCACTTTGAGAAAGGGATACTTAGGTTAAACTGGGAAGCATTCCCAAGAATTAACCTCAAAGCGTTTAGCACTAGATGTGATAGACATGATTTAATAGTCTATGGATGAATATTTTATATGACTATTTCACAGATATAATTACTTAGAATGAAGCTATATAGAGAAGGGGGTAAATTAAAATATTAAATAATATAGCGGGCTGGGCGTGGTGGCGCACGCTTGTAATCCCAGTACTTAGGAGGCTGAGACAGGAGGTTAGCGGGTTCGCGGCCAGCCTCAGCTACTTAGTGAGGCCCTCCACAACTTAGTGAGACCCTGCTTCAAGATAAAGAATGAAAAATAGGGCTGGGGGTATAATTTGGATGTAGAATGCCCCTGTGTTCAATCCCCAGTACTGCAAAAAAAAAAAAAAAAAGAGTGACTTAAATAATATAGCGGAGTCAGGCATGGTGGTGCACAGCTGTAATACCAGTACTTGGGAGGCTGAGATAAGAGGATCACAGGTTCAAGGACAGCCTCCCCAATGTAATGTGACTCTCAGCAACCTCACGAGACCCTGTTTCAAAACAAAAAATCAAGAGGGCCTAGCCGGGCATGGTGCTACATGCCTGTAATCTCAGTACTTGTGAGGTTGAGACAGGAGGATTGCAGGTTCAAGGCCAGTCTCAGCAATCTAGCAAGGCTCTCAGTAACTTAGCCAGACCCTGTTTCCAAATAAAAAATAAAATAGGGCTGGGGGGTGTAGCTCGAAAGTAGAATGCCCCCGGGTTCAATCCCCAGTACCAAAAAAAAAAAAAAAAAGGCTGGGGGTGGGGTGTAGCTTGGATGTAAAACATCCCTGGGTTCAATCCCCAGTACCACATATACAATAATAATAACAATAGTAGTGGAAGTGGTAATAGATGTGGAAAAATTGACCATGGTTAGATTTGCATCTTGGGAACCTCACTTGGGCAATTGCTGGTGAGCAGTTTGGGAGAGGGCCAGCATGGAAGCAGGGACCTGTTAGCCTGCTGTGTTAATCCCAGAGGAGGTAATGCGGACTTTGAGATGCGATCAGCTGGACTAAGGAGAAACAAGGGAAGAGGAGAGAAACAAGGAAAGGGGAGATGCCGGGGTTGGAATGTCCTTGCTGAGTGCAGAGGAGTTGAGCCCTGGAGACTGTGAGGCATCCCAGTGTAGATGTCAGGTAGGTGATTGTAGGTCACTTCTCTCTCAGTTTGACTTTTGTAAAATAGGCGCCCTCACAGGGCTATTGTGAGGATTCAGAGGAGGACGTAGAGTAGATGCTCCATAAAGGGTGTTCTTTGCCCCCACTCTTCTCCCTCCCAATAAGTGCTTAGGGATACAACAGTAAGTAGACCCGGCTCTTAGTAACTTAACGGGTCATGTTTACCTGGAGATACAGTTCTCTTTGAGGAAAGCCTCAGCACAATTCCTGGCTCATAGTAAATGTTCAGTAAGTATTTGTACAGCGGCTGGAAATGGGCTAAACTGAGCCCTTCGTTGAAAATTAAAGTAACTTTTAGAGCCTGGCGTGGTGGCGCACGCTTGTAATCCCAGTACTTTGGGAGGCGGAGACCGGAGGATCCGGGTTCGAGGCCAGCCTCAGCTCTCTCTCTCTCTCTCTCCCTCCTTCCCTCCCTCCCTCTCTGTCTCTCTCTCTCTCTCTACCTAGTGAGGCCCTCCGCAACTTCGTGAGA